>PVJX010002791.1:41763-121261 GCA_004027295.1 Dolichotis patagonum
TTTTCTTTTTTATCAAAAATGAGATATTATAGTACCCATTGATCATTTTCTGTTATTCGGTTCAGAAAGCCCTGTAATTCTTTCACTCTATGCATGGCTTAATACTATTGTGTTATGTTTGATATTATTGTATTTGAAACTATGCTCAACTATAGCAGAGTAAGAGATATGGTGTTAGATACTGTTGATGTCCAGTTGATTAATGTAAAGTACTGTGTTGCCTATGTTGTCCTGTTCTGATCTGCTCTGTACTGCCCCCTTTTGTTTTATTCTCTTTTAAATAAATAAATAAATAAATAGTACACATTAAGACAGCTTGACTTGCTTTGTAGTACTCTATACTAAATGAATTTGAAGGAAATGTGTATAGTACAATTTTTCAGACAAAAGAACTAAATTTCTAAGTTTGATAGGGAAAATAAAGACCTATCACGTGGAAATTAGAAACACATATTCTCCATAGCTATGAAAGGAATGACAAGTGCACGTTGTTCATGCATAATTGAGTTACTCCAGAGTAGTCTAATCCCAAATCAGAGATTCCTGTTTTAGCAGATAGACTACCCAAAGACACTTGGGCTTTATCTCTTTTAACAAAGTGAAGAAGATACTAAGAGAATGAAAAATCATTTAAATATATTCAGGATGGAATCTGCTAAGGTTAGAAAACTAATAATATGCAATATTATTAATAATACTAAACTAATAACTAATAGACTAATAATAAAAAGATCTATTCTTACCACAAAAGCATAAAAAGTTTTCTTTTGAATATGAAGGAAAGGAGTAAAATGTTTGTGCAGTTGTACTGAAAATAGGAAGCAATATTATTTACTCCTACTTATTTTTAACTAGGAGATTGTAACCAAACAGTATATTCACCAAGCAAGCAATTTTTCAAGCATGAACACATTTAGCACTGAAAATAAACAGTTAAAGGTAAAATTATTCTGATGTATTTAATGATGAGAAAAATTTAAGTGGGCTTTCTATTTAGGCACAAATATGAAAATTCTCATATTGGGAAACCATAATTTTATATCTTAAGAAAAGAAAGTGGAGATAAGAGGGAAGTGAGGAACAACTTGTCTCGTTAAAAAATAGCAATCACACATACCCTTATTGTGTTACAAGCCACATTTGCTTAGAATACCATGTCCTACCTGAACTGTAGTTTACATACCTAGAAAGTGTAAATACTTGCTAGAAGAAGCAAGCACAGTACTTTAGACTCTTCAGTTAATATCTGAGCCAAGAAACAGCTTAGTCCTGGAGAAGGAGGGAAGGTATCTGAGAACTTAGTTAAACCTCCTCTTCTGCACAATTCTCTCATCCCTCACTGAGGCATCATGGTCTATAAAGCGGAGTCCCTCCGGCTTCCTCTGTGAAAAGAATCTACTGAGGCTTCATTGTCACTGTTTTCTTTTTTTTCTGAAACTAACACCATAAAATGAATTAGTTAGGTTTCTTCTTTCAAAGGCTTGCCCATACTGTAAGAATATCTGGTAACAATCAGAAAAATATTCATACATGGGTCCCGTAAACTAAATAAAGCCCCAGAAATCTTTCGCTTCAGTCTTCTGACACCTTGTGCTAAAGGATCTCTAGAGGATAACGGAATGTAAAAGCAGGCGAATTATTGAGGCTGTATTTAAAATAAACAAGGCAGAGGAAAATTAACCAGCAGTCGTTCACCATGCAATCTCCATTTCTGTAATATCCAGCATGCAAACTGCTAAGTGCCCGCAGTACCTGGCATTTGTGATCACTGCAGTCATAAACTGCTGACGTTTAGCTTATTTCCCTGAGGCAGAGGATTTTGTACTACTCTTAAACATTTTGGCTTTAGAACATTGTTTCTGATACAGATAATTTCTCTTGTTGTTTCCCTGTTTCCCTTAATGCTGCCTTGCGATTGGCTCTAATTGAGTCATCCCATGATCATGGATAATTTGTTTGCCACTTCACTTTTTAGCTGTCATCTCATTTTAAATGGTTTATTCTGATGATCAAATAAATTGTTGCACAAGCAGTCATTGAAGAAAAATATCTTATGTGGGATTCATTCTATAATAGTTAATATAAACTTTCAAATGTTGAGTATAAAAGACTGTACTGTCTCTTTGATCCTTAAAAAGCCTCAGTTCAACTGAAGAAACTGTACTGTTAAATACAAATATTCCCGGAAACCAGATTTGGGTCTTTAGAAGTTTAGAAATTTGCATAAGTGATTTGAATCCTACCAAAGTCTAAATAAATAGTAAATATCTTTTTTGAAATAGCAAATATGTTACAGAATAATTTAAAAATGACAGTTATCCACAAAGTAATGTAATTAGAAATTATGCCTAAATTGGCAATTATGTAGTAGCACTGTGACAACTCTTTTAAAATTTAATTTTAAAGAGCACCACTCCACAAAATTTCAAAACAAGAGAGTAACAGTGGTTAATACAATGTACAGTGTTATCTTTAGTTACCCAGAGTACAAGATATCAGTATTTACTTGTCCAAACAAAATTACCATAAACCTTTCTTTACAAGAAATAAGAGAAATTAGTAGTATAACTATTTTAACTATGATATATATAAATATTTATATATATATTTATATATAAAATATAAAATATATAATATATAATAATATATAATATAATATATAATATATATTATATATAAACATATATATGTTTTGTTTTTCCCTTCCTTCTTTTCTCTATTACCCCATCTCAATTTTTCTTTCCTTTTGAAGCTTCTTTCCATTTTATATTATCTATTGTACATTTTGAATCTTATTTACTTTTTCAGCTTCTCATACTAGAGAGACAATATGATGTTTATACATATGCATTTGATTTACTTCACTTTGTATGATCTTGAGTTGCATCCATTTACCTATAAAAGTTTTCTAGTTTATTCCTCTTTATAGCTCAGTAGTACTCCATTGTATAAAAAGACCACATTTTTTTCATCCATTCCACAGCTCATCTGTATTTGGGCTACTTTCAAGTTCTAGCTTTTATAAATTGTGCTTCTATAAACATGGGAGCACATATATCACTGTGGTATGATGTTTTTAAGCCTTTGGGAAAGATACCCTAAAGGGGAAGAACTGAATGGAACCTCTAATCCTAGTTTCTTGAGAAATCTCCATATTGATTTCCACAATGGTTGCACCAGTCTGCACTCCCACCAGTACTGGAAAAGGGTTCCTTTTTCCCTACAACCCTTCAGCATTTATTACTGGTTAATTTCTTGATAATAGTAATTCTTTCTCTTGTGAGATGGGTTGCTTTAATTTGTATCTCTTGAACGATCAGTGGTATTGAACATTTTTTCAAATATTTATTTATTGTTTTTATTTCTTCCTCTGATAACTGTGTATTCACTCAGGATGCCCAGTTTTGGATTGAGTCTTTAAATTTGAAAGATTTGACTTTTTGAGCTCTGTGTATGTCCTCGATAATAATTCTTTGTCTAAGGAACCATTGGCAAACATTTTTTCTCCCGTGTTGTGACTGTCTCTTCATTCTGTTGGTGGTTTTTGTTGTAGTTCAAAAGCTTTTTAATAAGGTGAGATCCTGGTTGTTGATTCTTTGTGATATTTCCTGTGCAATCTGGATTTTACTCTTAAAGTCTTTGCCTACAGCAATGTCTTAAAGAGTTTCACCTATTTGACCTCCCAGCAAATTTAATGTTTCTTTTTTAATGTTTAGATATATTTTCCATTTTGAATTTAGTTTGGTGGATGGTGAAAGATATAGGTCCAATTTTAATATTCAGTATGTGAATAGCTACATTTTCCAGTACTATTTCTTGAAGAGGCTATTTTTCTTTCAGTGAATGTGTCTGGCATCTTTGTCAAAAATAAGGTAACTTAGTATACCTGGAATATATTTTTATACCTTCTCATATGTTCCATTGATCTTCAGGTCTTTTTTCTTCTTTTTTTGCTTCTACAATGCTGTTTTTATCATGGTACATTTATAGTATAATTTCAAGTCAGAGATTGTAATGCCTTGCCTTGCCTTGCCTTTGTTGTGCAGGATTGCCCTTGCTGTTTTAGGTCTCTTCTGGTTCCAGATGAATTTTAGGACTATTTCCTCTAATTCTGTGAATTACATTCTTAGAATTTTGATTGGAATTACATTAAATCTGTATGACAGTTTTGGATATATGGTCATTTTCACTATATTGCTTCATCCTACCCAAGAACAAGAGATATTTTGTTTACTTCCTGATATCTTCTTCAATCTCCTTTGTTCTGTGTACCCTAGCTTTCAAAGTAGAGGTCTTTTACATCCTTTATTAGATTGATTCTTAGATATTTACATTTTTTGGATACTATTGTGAAAGGTGTTGTTGCCCTAATTTCTTTCTCAACCTGTTTCTTATTCATGTACAAAAGGTACTGATTTCTAAGTGTTGACTTTGTATCCAGCTATATAGTGGAGTTTTGGCGGGGGGATCATCTATGGAGAGTATCTTGTCATCTGCAAATGATGGTAATTTAACTTCTTCCTTTAATATCTTTACAGTTTTTATTTCTCTCTCTTGTCTAGTTGTTCTAGCTAAAGTTTGCAGGACTATGTTGAATAAGAGTGGAGACAGTGGAGATCCTTGCCTTGTTCCTGATTTTAGAAAGCTTTCAATTTCTGTTCATTTAATATGATGTTGGGTGTTAGTTTGTCATACATGGCTTTTATCAAATTGAGATAAAGACTATCTATTCCAATTTTCTGTAGGGTTTTTATCATGAATAGGTGTCGGACTTTGTCAAAAGCTTTTTCTGCATCTATGGAGTTGTTCATACAATTTTTCCTTGGCTCTGTTGATATGGTGTATTAGATTTATTGACTTATGTATATTGAACCACTCCGGAGTCCCTGGGATGAATCCCACTTGGTTATGCTGTATAATCTTTTTTGATGATTTGCTGCACTCTGTCAGTATCTTATTGAGTATTTGTGCAACTATGTTCATTAGAGATACTGGTCTGTAATTCTTTCTTAGTTCGATCCTTCTCCAATTTTGGTAGCAGGGTAATGCTTGCTTCCAGAAACGAGAATTAGAGTATTGCTTCCATCTGAATTTCATTAAAGAGTTTGAGAATTAGTGGTGTTATATCTTCTCCAGATTTCTTGAAGAATTCAGCAAAGAATCCAGGTCTGGGCTTTTCTTTGGTATTTAATTACTTCTTTGATTTCATCAATTGATATAGGTTTACTTAGGATTTTTATATCTTCTTGATTAAACCTTGATAATTCATATGTATCTAGGAATCTGTCCCTTTCTTCTGAATTTTCCATAATATAAGAATATGGGTTTTCACAGTAGCTATAGATAATCTTCTGGATTTCTGAAGAGTCCATTATAATTTTACCCTTTTCCTAATTGTGTGGATTTGAGTCTTTTCTTTCCTTTTTTAATAAGATTGGATAAGAGTTTGTGGATTTTATTTTATGTTTCAATGAACTAACACTTCGATTCATTGACATTTTTGTAGTGAGTTGTTAGTCTCCAATGTGTTCATTTCTGTTGTGATCTTTATAATTTCTTCCCTACTACAAGCTTTTGGCTTAGGCTGCTCTTCTTTTTCTAGAAGTTTGAGGATCACCTTTTAATTGTTTATTTGAATTTTCTTTGTTTTCCTGATATGGGTATTTACTGCTAGCAGTCTTAGAACTGCTTTCATTGTATCCCATAATTTTCAGTATATTGTATTGTCACTATCATTCAATCATAAAAAAATTGTCTAATTTCTTCTTTAATTTTATCTGTGACAAATTGGTAGTTCAAGAAGATGCTATTTAATTTCCATGTGTTTATGTAATGATTGAGGCTTCTTTTTCATTGGTTTCAAATTTCACTGCATTATGCTCTGATAATATGCATGGGATAATTCCAATTCCTTTACATTTACTTAAGCATGTTACATGAGCTAGTATGTGATCTATTTTGTAGAATGTCTCATCTGCACCTGAGAAGAGTGTTTATTCTACTGTTATGTGGTGAAAGACTGTAGACATCTGTCTACTAAGTCCATTTGTTTAAAAGTTTGGTTCAGTTCCAATATTTCATTGTTGATTTTTTTTCTAGTTGATCTGTCTTGTGACAGTGGTGTATCAAGATCCATTATTATTTATTTTTCATGTTCATTAATATTTGCTTTATACAGTTGAGTGAACTGATATTTGCCGCATATATATTTAACATTGTTATATCTTCCTCTTAGATTGTTCCCTTTACAAGGATTTAATGACCTTCTTTAACTCTCTTACTTAGTCTTGACTTGAATTTCCCTTTTTTGAAAATAGAATAGCTAATGCTGCTTGTTTCTGGATTCTTGTTGCATAGAGTATTGTTTGCCATCCTTTGATTTTCAGTCTATAAATTTCTTTTTGAATTAAATCTGTTTCTTGTATGTGACATATTGTTGCATCTTGCTTCTTAATCCATTCTGCCAGTCTGTCTTTTGATCAGTGAATTGAAACCACGAATATTGATGGCTATAATTTGTATTGACTTATCCTTGCCATGTTATTTTCCTGTTGTTAATTCTCCTTTTTTTCCCCTTCCTCTGTTTATTTGTTTGCCTTCTTGGTGGATTCCTTCTGTTGGGGTTCATGGAGTTGGAGTCCTTGTTATCTCTCTCTAGAATGCCCTTCAAAATATTTTGGAGTGCTGGTTTGGTGGTCATGAATTTCCTCAGATGTTTTTTGTCATTGAAGTATCTTATTTTTCCATTAGTTTTGATAGTTTTGTAGGATACGTCAATCTGTGTTTAAGGTTGTTTTCCTTTTAAACTTGAAATACTTTATTCCAAGGTCTCTTTGATGAGGGTTTTGCTGATAAATCAACTGTGATTCTGATGGACTTTCCTTATAAGTAATATGTTACTTTTCGCAATAGTGTTTAAGACTCTATTATTGTGTTGAATTTCTGGAATCTTGACTATAAAATATGCCTGGCTATAGATTTTTTTTTTTAATCATGGTTTGTTGGAGTTCTATATGCCTCACTTATCTGTATGTGAAATTCTTTTTTTTTTCTACCAGGGAAGTTTTCTGCCAGATATTTATGAATAGTTTTTTTTAAAAAATATCATTTGTTGTATCTCCTGATGTTTCATTGACTTCAATCAATGTTAAATTATTCTTCTTTGTCTTATGTAGAAGCTCTCAGTCCTTGCTATTTGTAAGAAATCTTTATTTTCATGATAATTAACTGCAAGTCTGTGTTCTATATCTGAGATCTTATCTTCACATTAGCTTAATCTGCTATGAATACTTTCAGTTGAATATTTATTCTCCTGGTTATCTGTTGGAATCTGATTTATGGATTCCATTTCTTTCCTATGCTGAACATTCATGGCTTCCATAATTTTCTTAAACTCATCTATTTTTTTTTACTGTATTCATTCTAGAGTCACTAAGAATGTCTTCATTGTGGACATCATCGCTACAGTTATTTGAGAAATTATTTCTGACTTGACTTTTTTCCAGCGCCTCATCCAATTGCTTTTTTGTTACTAATTCAGAGAGGCCAGGTAGCAAGATTTTGGATTGTCCCACCTCATTATCTGCTGGGTTTGCCTCTGGTGAACTGGATGTCAGGGGTTGTATCTTGTTTAAGTGTCTTCTCATTTTCTTTACCTTTTTTTAGTTTAATTCCTGTGGTGATGCTTGTAAATTGCCTATGGTGTGTTGCTTTATTGTTAGTATTTAGAACCTTTGGGTAAGGAATAACTACTCTGAAGCATCTTCCAGGTGTAGCTTGTTTTTGTATTTTGAATCTGTTGGAAGATCCTGCTTCTTCAATTTGTTGGAGACAAGAAGCTTCTGCTGTTTGGCCCAGTCTCTGGTTCTTTGTCACTGTGCCACAATATTTTCTGTGACCTTTAGTCCATCTCAGTAATGAAACACTAAGAAAAGCAGCTTTTAGAACAATTATGTCCCTTTTGGCTATAGTGGTACCAATAGCATCAAATGCAGCCTAGAAAATGATTAACTGAGTTCACCATTAATTTGCCACTTTTAACATATGAAGTAGATTTGTGATTATGTAACAAAATCTGAAACAAACCAGAAAATTATATGTAGTATACAAGTCATTAATATGTCAATTTTGCCCTCAATTGTTAATATTTAAAAAGGGTTAAAGATAAAATAAGGGAGTGGAAGAAGAGGAAGAGAATTACAGTTAGAGGACCAATAGAGATTGTGCTAACTTTGGGGCAGTGTTGCAGAAGATTGGAGGGATAGAGAGAAGGAAGAGATAAAAAGAACAAAACAGAACCACAATCATAAAGAAGCTAGAAACTACATTCACGCTTATAAAAGCAAGATTAAACAATGAGGGAAAAATAAACCCACCACCACAAGAAAAAAAAAAAACAAGGAAGAGAGGAAAAAAGAAAAAGGAAAACAAAAATGTCCACTTGCAGATTTGTCTCTGCTTCACTTGACAGACAACATATGGAAACAGAGTCGTGATCCATGCCTATTTATCCCAGCAAGCTGGCAGTAGTTTTTGGCAGGGTAGTGCATAATCTCAGTGAGCCTACTCCTTCTGAACAATACCAGACTCCTTCCACCTGCAGCTATCTGCGAACCTTCTGTAGACCTGAGCCCAGCTGGGAGCTACTATATGGAGCTGGCAACTGCTTAGTTCTGAGCTCAATGAGCCCCTCTCCTAGGAGGCTCCTGGCCAATTACTGTCTTGCTTGGGAGGACTGAACCCTTAGCACTCACCACCAGCTGGTGCCGTCCTTCCCATACACTGCTCCCCTCCACTGCTGCGTCTCTCTGTGGAGGCCTCTGGGATCACCAGCTGTCACCATGTGTCTTTAGATTTGAACTGCTGCTCTTGCAGAGTGAGTGCCATCTCAGGAGAAGGCACTGCCAGGTACCTCCTTCTTCTTCACTGAAGTTTCTCTCTTCACTCCTCTTTGGGCTTTGATTCATGCTTCAATTCGTTCTTCCTAGGTTTACAGGTCCCTCTTTTCTCCTTGTCTCCTTCGGAGTGCTATCTATGTTCCGCATTGATCAGTGACCTTCAGAGAGGCTCTTTCTCTGCTGCTTACCACTCTGCCATCTTGGTCCACCTATCTTTTGAAGAATGAATTAGGGGAGGCTTTGTAGAGCAAAATCATGAGGTGGGTGTGAAATCATTAGAGGGATGTAAGATGGGACCCATAGTGATAACTTTTATCCAATCAACAGGAATAAAATCAGATTGAGGAATATATAAACCTACATCAGTCCACTGAAAACTGTTCATGGAGACATGGAAAATGTGTAAACATCAGGTTGAGTTCTTTGGGAAACCTTAAAAGAAACGCAAGTTTGTCCTTGCTGTAGCATGGATCATTGTAAAGTAAGCCTCCCAAACTCTGGATATATAGGAGTCTGTCCAGTGGGCTTTGACCTATGATGGATCTTTCCAATAAACCAAAATCTTACACTTGCTTCTGTATTGTCATGTTGGGTTTTTTTGCCTTTTCTCTTCTTTTTCTTTCTTTTCTTTTCTTTTTTCTTTTCTTTTCTTTCCTTTCCTTTCTCTTTCTTTCTTTCTTTCTTTCTTTCTTTCTTTCATTGTACTGAAGAGTAACTCAAAGTGTTGAAGGCATCTCTACTCTGCAACATGAACTTGGGTAAGTTGCCCAACCCTGTGCACATTTTTCTCTTATCATTTAGGAGATGAGGCAGAATTAGATCAATTTTAGGTTGCTGGACCTCACCCTTCTGTATTATGTAGAGGTGTCTAGTTCGTGCTTGCCCATGTTACAGTTCCAAAGAGAATTCAGCATGAGTGACACATACTTGAAAGTTCTCCTCATATTGATGCCAGTGAAAGCTCAGGGAGTAGCTGAAAAGCAGTGTTTATACATAGACAGGTGTGCGGATGCAGCAGAGTCCACAGCCATGCTAACCTTGGCAAAGAGATGAGACCTAAGATACATCGGTGTCAGACTTTAGGAGAAAAACTAGAAGGTAGGATTTCTGAATTCATGAGAAGAAAGCTTTTAATTTGGAAGTGATGAATTTATTGAATATTTCTGAAATGTGGACAAAAATAAGTAGGCTAGTTTTGGCTTTCACTGCATATAGCGTAAAAAGTTAGTTTCTGTGATCAATGAAAATTATAAGTCAGTCAGAGTGGCTGAGGTCATGAGAAGTACATGGAAATGATGAGGAACAGAATGTGATTATTAGATTGTTTCTAGAAGTTTTATTCTAAAAGTATTAGAGAACCAGAGTAAAGGTGGCAAGTATTTCTTCTTTTCCTGTTGCTTAACTTGACAAGTGAAACAGGGTGAATTTAAATCATAATCCACTAGGAAGGAATAAATTAATGATGAAAGACAGGTTACATAATAGTTGAAAAGAAAGAAATTCTCAGAAGATGCAGGGCTGCAGGCTCCAGCACACAAACATGGTCCTAGCAGGTAAAAATGGAGTTGCTACCTCCGTATAACTAATTTTCTATGGAATGTTAAAATGTAACTGAGAACCAAAGACTAGCTGGTATATTTCTATGTGTATGAGAAAGAGAGTTGTAATAGCAGTAGTGGTAGTGGTAGTAGTAATAGTAATAGTGTAGTTCCAATATAAAATGGATCTCTTAGTATAGGTCCTTGTCAAATATTTTTAAAAATGCCTTCAGGAATGTATAGTGAAGAGAAAGCAGAATAAAACAATTATTATACATAATAAGAGTTGAAAAAATACAATGCCACAGAATTTTTTGTTAAAGAGGATGGAGGAATTTCAGGAAGTAACATCCAATGGGCATTATCAGGCATGAATAATTTTGTGGCATTAAATGTTGACAAAAGTTCTTTTTTAACAATTGTTTGCAATGTGAACATTATTTTGTTTACATAATTCAAATGTAGTGCAGTGTAATGTGGAGAAAACCAAACCATAAACAGAATGCAAAAACGTCATGTAATCTTTATTATTAGGTCAGCATTTTTCATGAAAATACTCATGGATTCATTACTGAGTAATAACATAAAATAGTGCCTACTGCGGTTAGTTCCAATAAAAGGGCACCCAAATCAAAAGCTAAACATTTGAGACTTTATCTGTGTCACATATTAGGAATCATTTGTTCCACATATAGTAATAATAGCAGCCAGATAAATAATCACATTTACATTTTTAATGATCCTTCTGTCATTCTTATTTCGACCTGGAGCCACAGTGACAGACTGATCCAGTTATCATGATCATATTCTGATACAAAAAACACCATGGGAGATAAAAAAGCCCCACTCCAAGGAAGTCCAAATTCGAATCCCCAGAATTTGTGAATATGTTTCCTTATACTGCAAATGGGAATTTATGGATGTGATAACATTAAGGATCTTGAGAAGAGATATTGTCTTGGAATATCTGAGTGGGTCCAATGGATCACAAGGGGCCTTTTGACTAAAAGAAAAATTCAGACAGGAGATGCAAGGATGCAAGCTGTGTGATACCAGTGAGAATGACTCAACGAACAATTTCTAGTTTTAAAAATGTGATGGAAAAAGAATTTAAAAGAAAAGTGATGGCATCAAGAGCCTTTAGACAGAAGTGACCTCTAGAATCTAGGAAAGAAAAAGCAATGGAATCTTTACCAGATTTCACATAGTGAGACTCATTTTAGATGTCTGGTCTCCAGAACTGAAAGATATTTCATTTTGTGTTTTCAACCACAAATCGTGTGGTGATTAAATACTTTGAGAAACTAAGACAAACATGCATGACACAGGGAGGAAAAGAGATATGGCAGTCAAATCTGTCATATTTTTTCCAAGGTTGCAAAAATCTTTCCAGATAGTCTAATGACTGAGCATTTGCTTTTATGTTCAGATTTGGAACACAAGAAGACTATAGATCAATCACTAGCCACGGAAACTCAGTGATCACAGCAGGTGTAGATTACACAACCCAGGCTATCTCCAGGACGTGAAACAAAGATTTTTCCCTTTCTAAGATCCACTTCTATGTTCAGTAGAAAAAACCCTAGTCTATCGGAAAGGGAAGAAGAGAGCTGAAAAGGAACAGATTTTGTTAACAGCAACAAAAATAATGATGAAAATGATGGTACAGAATTTTGAAACAGAACAATCGGATATTAACAATGGTTACTACTTTGCATATTGTCATCTCCAAAGTAGTCATTCACATTATAAGACATAGGCATGAAATAAATGATCAATGAAAGCACAAACTGTTCTTTTTGATGAACTCACAAAGATTAGTACTATAGTTGTCTATCTCGTGATTATATATATATTTTTCCCTTCTTTTCCTTCTCCTTTCCCATATCCCAGTTGTGTACAGTAGATATTGTGAAAGTGAAAGGGAGACGGAAACTGCTCAAGAGGGACAGATTTTAAAAGTGCAGCTGATGCTAGGATCCTGGGTGAAAGACGGTAATAATGTTCAAAGCGGAGGCCTCTGACTTCCACAATGCACCTATATCTTGTCCACCAAGTATTGTTTTCTTTCAAAAATCTATTTACAATTTTTGTTATCTTGTCCACAAAAACCGTTCTATTATAATCTCTCTTTTGAATTGCTCAAGAAACCAGGTAATTCTCCACATGGAATCCATTTTCTTTCGCATTTACTGCTATCTTATTTTCTACCAATAGGCAGCCATCATAATTTCAAATTTGTTTTTTGTTTGTTTGTTTTACATCTAGTAACTCCTTAATGGAGTTCAGAGTAAAATGAAAACCCTTACTGGTTGTTCTTTTCTCTAACATTGCTTATAGAGAAAAAGATTTTTACAATTACATCTTCCCAGTTTGGGCCAGTTTTTAACAATTTTTTCCTTAAGTATTTCTTTACTTTATATGATACAATTTAGTTTGTAGCTATGTATCTACTTAGTTTTGTTACTATTTGATTAGTGGTTATTGTATTCTACAATGGGAGGTCCACTGTCATGAAATCAGGTCTACATTTACCCACTATTGTATCACACTTAACCTGTAACTGCTAAGTGAATGAATAATCAATCAACAGAACAAGAACAAATAATAGTTTTCTTTCTCAAGATCTTTTGATCTGGTGGGGGAAAATGACTATAATAAAAAAGATAAAGTCTGTATTCTTTCAGAGAACGAGAAACACAGTGAGGTAGGACATTTCTAGAACAGATGTGCCTCCGATGTGAACTTGAAAGACATGGCAAAAGGGAAGCTGGTGACGAGGTCTTTGGGGTTCAGTGAGAAATGGAAAGGAAAGCAAGCTGACCTGGAAGAGGAGGTCAGATCAGGGACCCTAGATTCGCATTCTGAGATGGAAAAGGGAATGAATGGAGGAAGAGAAGAGGAAAAGAACTCTGATAGTGTGGTGGAGCCAAAACTGTGGAAGATTTCAAATGGCATTAGTCTTTAAAAATGAATTCATCCAATTCATGTTGGTTTTATATTGAACCATGAGGAGATTGACTTTTTTCAAATGTATGAATGATACAACCTTAAATGTATTATAGGAAGTTAAAATATCAGGAAATCTTACCAACTAAGTGCTATTCATTCAACATCCATAGGACAATATATTTGGGTGTTAATTACCAGAGTCTAGTAAAGTACTAGGAAGAACTAGGTGAGAGATAAATAAAGGAATGTTCTTTGTTCTCAAAGGAGAGTTCTCTAATTTTTAAAGATTTTATTTTTGTTTCCCACACAGCATCACAAGTTCACTGATAGCAGAAAAATATCATTCATTCTTCAGGTTTCTACTGTTTAAGTCATTTATGGACAATAGAAATAGGCCAACAATGATTAAGCAGTAAGACTCAAGTAGATTTACTAATGGAGTAATCAAAATGTTTCTAGATGATGAATGTTGATAGAACACTAGGATGCCACTTTTAATCATTACATACCTACCTTGTAGCAGATGAGGAAATGGAAAAGAAGCTTTAAAGATTATGCAGTAAGATTAGGTAATATAGACATCTATGAATCATCCTAGTTGAAAAATATACTTGGAGATCTATATGATCCAGATTCTCATTTAAATAAATGCAAATATTAAATACACCTTTGAATTCTGTGTTGTCTCACGATAGCTTGTATGTCCTTTTAAAAATTGAAATGCATCACTATAATCAAGACACTTAATGTTGATTAGGATGTCAGTTTCCTCACTGAATTATATGGGTTTTTGGGTGAAACTGATAGTAGCAATAAGCTTACTTTATTATGTTTCTCATGGAGGACATCATGAGGGATGGTATTTCTAGCCTATTTTTTCAGTCAAGTTTTCATCATTTGGTATCATTTTAATTGTAGTTTATGATAGCAATGATCATGATATAAATTTATAAAATATGAATTTTATAAAATGTGAACTTTATAAAATATGAACTGCTTTTAAAGCCATGGCTTACTTTTTACCTAAAGTAGAAAAACTTAAATATTTCGCCCTCTAAAAATGTGCCTGCTTTTTTGGCATGAGGAAATCAGAGACAAATCAAAATAAAAAAAGACAGCATTTTAGTTCCCAACATCCAAAAACAAACATTAATTTTAAATTTATCTTTCTAACATAAAGAAGTGTTCAATTGTACTGGTATGAAAAGAAATAATTAGAAGGGGAAGGTAAAATAAAAGAAAATGGAACATTTCCCAGCTCATGTTATGAGACCAATATTACCCTAACAACAAAACTAGACAGAGAGAAGAAGGGGAAGGTAAGGTCAGCTTAGTTTCTTATGTACTCGGGCCTTTGTTGTCCAAAATGCAGGTAAGATTGTTCAAATTCAATAAAATTTCAATTGTTTCCAACACTTACATCAGCCACATATCAGGTTCTCGATAGTCTGAGGGAAGTACTGGCTACTATATTTATGAGAGGCATAGAACATTTTTATCATCTCAGAATGTTCCACAACAGCACTACTCAAGTATATTAAAAATATTCATGTTTATAAACAATAGTGGCGAAGAGTGCAGTTTGGAGAGTCAGGTTGTCAGGCCTAATCAGTATTTAGGATTTATGGGAGAATGCAATGTCTCTCTTTTCTTCTCCCTTATGCTTTCATGTAATCCTAATTCCCTCCCAAAGATTTCATCTCCAAAGAGCATAGCATATGGAGTTAAGGATTCAATATAAATTTTGAGCAATGTAGTTCAGAGTAAAGATTAATTTAACCACAAGGATATGGTCTGGAGAGTAAAAGGTCATCCAGGAAGATATGCACTGCTTCTCCACGTGAACATTCTCCACTTTCTCAAGTATATTAAAATATTTGTGTTTATAAAAAGTAGTCAAGAGTGCAATTTGGAGTCAGGTTGTCAGGACTAAAATAGGATCCCTCCCTTAAGTGCTTAATAACAAGACACTGAAAACAATTTACAGGTCAGTGAGACAGTGATAATAGAACATTGATGAGATACTTTCAATTACACTGTATCACAGATAAGGAAGACTAATAACTTTTCACTTTCAATGTTCTTGCAAATATCTTATACATTTGTTTATTAAATATACAGATGTTCTTCAATATATTATGGGGTTACATATGAAAGCCTATTATAAGGTGAAAATATCACATGGTAAATGAATATATTTTACCTACAAATATCCAGCTTAGCCACTTGGTACACTGTGAAGTGTCGATTGTACCTCTCTGATCAAATGCAGCCATCTGTATCTGCCCCACTTCACAGGAAAGTATCATACTGCATATTACTGACCAGCAGTGATTAAAATTCCAAATGTGATGTATGGTGTTTACTGAATGCACCTCACTTTCAAAAAGTAATAAATTCAACCTTTTTGTCAGGGACCATCTGTAAGCAACATTTTCACACACAATGATGCGGCAGTAATTTAGCATGGCTGGAGAGATTATTAAAATGAACCACAATAAACCTGTACATATGATTGTTTTTAAAGTTTTATGTTTTGCCATAAGTTATCTAAGTTAACTCTTTTAAGAATCTTGCTTGATTGCTATAGCAGTATTCCAGGCCGGCTAGTAGCCTAGAATTAACAATTTTTGTATATAGTATGCAGCTATTCTGTAAAGAGAAATGATTTCAAGTATCAGCTTTCTATGTACAAAGACAGAAAAGAAACTATGCTACATGAAGCTAAGGCAGCAGAGCAGAAGGATCAATGTCTGGAAGGGAATATGAAGAGAGTTGTGATTTTGGATGGAAGTTTCTTTCTTATTTTGAGTGATGGTATTTGATTTTTGAAAATTCATCAAACTGTAAAGTGATATTTTTACTTTAAAAAATATGCTCAATAAAAATAGTCATACATGTACACCCACTGAGATACATGTATGTGTACATTTACATACTACTCATACAAGTTTAATTCTGGACCAGTACTCACATAGAAATTCATTTTTCTTGATGCGACTCTGACAAAGTAATTTAAAGATGGCAAACTTATTAAACAGTACAAAATTTTTCAAGCCAATTTATGTCAAAGCATACTTTTATTGAAAGACTTATATTTATGCATCACTCTTACATGATAGAATGCTAAGTAGATTCTATCCAATACTTACCTCAGAAGCACTTTATTTCCAAAATGTCACTGAAGCATAAGTTAATTAAATTACATAAATTCCAGGCAGTAATGGGAAAAGTAATATTTGATATAAGTGCATATTCCTGCAAAAATATGTCCAGTGCCATGTGTGCTGATACATAGACTGCTTAACTGCTAGAGTTTTAAAAAATCTGTCCAAAGGGAAGATGTATTTAAGTAACTAGTTACCCCTGAGTTTGTGAAGTGCTATCTTTTTGTTGTTTGCTAATCATACTGTAGGCAAAAATTCATTCAAAGCTAGACAGGAAATAAAGTGATAGAAAATCATATGTTTACAGTGCAAATGCTCAGAATTCACATAATTATGTCACAGGTGATAGTCTCTTGCAGGCATTTCCAGTTCACTTGATTCATGGTAATGTTTCGTATTTTGAAATTGAAATCAGCTAGAATTAATTCAACTTGGGTAACTGCCCTCTAGAAAGCTGTCCATGTTTATATGGATAAATGCACTAACATAGTGGTAGCATTTAAAGGTTTGACAAATTAAATGTGAGAAATGGCATTTTAACAGGTAAATCTCAAAACAGTAGCTCAAAGTTTGGACAGAACTATGTATACATCTCAGGCATTCATATAAATGTTAATGGATCACTTATTTTCTGTTCAACTCAATTATTTATATGCAAATCAGTATTTTTATGATTTAATTAGGCTTTTGATTTCTTCCAATTTGTCAGTTTATTAAGTCACAGAGCAGAGAAAGAATGCAAACTTATTTTGATGAGATAACAAGGATAATAATTTAACCACTCAATAAGAACTTTTCTATTCATGGACATTTCATTTTCTTAGGGCAATTTATTTACCCAATGATCCCATAAATGTTCTTAAATTTTAGTATGTAGTAGCAAGGTCCTCATTACCAGAGAAGTATGACTTCACAGAAATGATTGACTTCCCATCACATTCCCTGCTATATATGAAAAGAGCATTTTCACAGGCTTTGGTGTTTGAAGACTAGTGCGGCCAGGCAGTGACTGTAAACACATTCTGAGGAGTTAATCTTAATTGTGTAACTGACTGTGTTAAGAGACTCTTAGGAGAATGGTTGGATCACAGGAGAGCAATACTCAGTAGTGGATTAATCACCTGAATGCACTGTTATGAGCTAGAGCCAGTAGAAGAGATGGGTCACTGGAGGAGAATTTCTTCCTGTGCTCTTCCCCTGTATTCTGATTCTAGTTGCCATGAGTTGAGCAGCTTTTTGTATCTTGGCACTCTGCAGACCATGTACTATACCACTGAAACTATGAGCCAAGTAAATCTCTCCTCCTTTAAATTTTGCCTACCAGGCATTTGGAAAGAGGCTCAATTTATTTTTCTAAGTTTTAATTTTCCTTTGCTCTGAAATAAACATGAGTAATAGGTATGACCAGAGGGTTGTGTAAGGGCACAGTACCTGACATATATAAAAATGCTTTGCAAACTAGAAAGCATTCTTCACCTGTTCACGTCTACAACTTATTCTAATATCATCTGTAACTAGTCATGGTAAGAACATGACAAAGAATTACCCATGTAATAAAAACTGACTAAAACAATTTTCCATAAATTGTATTGGCTTGAAGTAACACTACCAGAAACAACAGTTCCATATATTTTCACACACTGTTGAAAGAGATGAAAATCCAGTGGAAATCTTTACACTTATGAAGGCAGCCTTACAATACTCTGACAGCAAATAATTGTACACTGCTGCAGATGCAAAGCACACAGCCTGAAGCAGAGACAGAACCCAGCAGAAGATGGGAAGGACTCGGCTGACTTGGTATATAGAGTTAAGCTTCAGCTTAGTGATGGATTACGAATTGCTATTATGCTTTCCTGTCAGGCGGTATCTGCCCAACTACTGATTATCTCAGGATTACACCTATGCTAATAGTTTATTATCAGATCCCTGTTAATTAAAAACATAAACTCGAAAATGATTAGATGCCCCTGATATGTAAAGTGCTATTCTAATTTATTTTGAAAGGCACTGCATGATTATAAGCGATCCAGGAAAGAAACATGATTATTTCGTTTTCATACCCACAAAACAGTAGCCTAATAAAAAGAAGGGACAACCAAAGATTATTTTACATAATTAAAATTAACTATTGAGCACATCTGTAAAACTATTAAAGTTTAGAAAAAATGTAATTAACATGCATGGTAATGTTTTATACACATTAAATCAATAATTTCTCAATGAAAACTTTCTTAACATACAACAACATTTTTCATAAACATTTGTTCATGTCTTATGAATAAGTAGGACTCCAAGATAACTTGATCACTGCATAAAGAATCAGTCAACTTGGCCAAATGTGTAGGTCGTCCAACTCATCATTTTGCTTGAAACAGGCATCAAAGAACATATCATAGAATGTTCTCTTGCTTTTCTAAATATTACCCTAAAAATTAAGTCACACAGGCCCAAACCATGTATTTTATCAGATTACTCCAAATTCAGACTATAGAAAATCTAGCCAGAAAACTAAACCTCATAAAATTATTATATTGTGTCAAATAATATTTCTTTTTATTTGCCTTTAATTCTCTTCTCTCTTGGTTCAAAGGAGGTATTTTTTTTTCATTCAGTTAAAATGCATCCTTACCTTTCATAATTGGAGAATCATTCCTTCTTCAACTTCACCTTTTAAAAAAATTTTTCTGGTCTTCAGTCTACATCATTCTTTTGATCTTAAGTCTATCCTTAATAGATGAACTGCTGTGTCTGTGATGTTTTTGCCATGCTGTGATCTGGACCTAAAACCTTTAGTTTCTCTTTTTAGAAGTTCAACAAAGCCATATATACAAAAGTGACATAGATTCAATATTTTAACACAAAAATGCATTTTTGTGTGTTTTTTAAAGTTCCTATGGTTTTCCAGTGATGCAAATATTATCTGTATGTGTGCTTAATTCTAAATACGGTGAGCTATTAATGTCTTTAAGAAAGAGATTTATTAAACTATGAATAAATCTGGCTAAATATTTGATCAAAAGGACAATATGACAGGTAACAAATACTATAGGTAAAACTAATACAATCAAACAAACACAAGGCTAAGGTAAAATTTTTCTTCATTAGGAAACCTGGCTTAAAAATATGAATATTCATGTAGATTCTGGAAACACAATAAAGTCTCGTAAGTGAAAAGCAATCTCATTTATCAGAAGTGCAGGAAGTGTTTTGCTTTGTAACAATGCCTCAAAATTCCCACGCTGTTGGCCATTCTTTTATTTGTATCCCTAAGCAACTATCTCTAAGTCTCCTTCACACTCTGTCAGAAGAATGAAGAATCATGTTTCCTGCGTGATAGTTTCTGAACAAAGCTGTCTCACCCCGAGACTCACTTCTGCTTGTCAACCAAGTGACTGTTCACTCACAGATAGATTGCAGTAAGCCTGCTGGCTTCCTCTGATCTCACACTGAATGGGACCCTAACCCTAACCCTAACCCTAACCCTAACCCTAACCCTAACCCTAACCCTAACCCTAACCCTAACCCTAACCCTAACCCTAATCCTCAGTAGGTTGCTGTCCTGTTCTAACATAGACCTAGCCGGTTCACTGCATCATTTTTAACAGAGTTTCTACAGTAGTCATGTTTTATAAAATTCACATCCACATGCGCTATTTGAAAGTTATATATTGAAAAGTCTATATTAAATTCTGAGACCTCTTTTCTGCAGTGAACATGTATCATTAAACTTTGTCCTTGAATTTCTACATGTGATAGAAGTGACCACTGATGGAGATATTGAAAGTTATTTCATCATTTGCATGCCTATAATTTTAAGAGATGAGAAATGGGGAGAGAAAACATTCCCTTCTTCATTAAAAACACTACAAAGCTACTATTATCAGCAGGACTTACCAGAATGGGAATGTGTTCTATCCACTTTAGCAGTGACAGGTTATTTGTGATTCCAGTAGCTGTCACCAAGGTAGTGAACTGTGCTCCATTGAGGCAAACGATCAGAATGCTCCAGTTCAGAATCCTAGCTGAACCCATTGGACAGGTAGTTTCTATTCTGAACCTTTGTATCCTCATGTGCAAACTGCAAATAATTCAGATAGCTGCAGCTAAATTATGTGAATGATGTGTATCTAGGACATTGCCTGATATATAGCATGAAGTCAATAAATGTTAATGTAAGTGTACATTTTTCTCTTGCATCTTTAAATGATACAAAAATACCATTTGTATACATATGCACACACACACACACACACACATATATATATATATGTATATATATATATATATATATATATATATATATACAATTAAGATATGAAAGTAATGCAGAATGTGAGTTAAATAACACTGGACTGTAATTCTAAGAAGAATTAATTCTAACTCTTAAATTAAGAATTTAATTTCAATTTCTACTTTCTCAGTTCTGTAAATATATTTTTCTGTTTTTAAATGAAAATGATGATATACCTTTTATGACTTAAGATTACTATTCAAATTATATTCATCAAATTATATTTATCAACATATTGTCAAATCTTTTTTATCTTTTGATTCTAATTTGTCATTTTCAAAATGTATATGTAGACTTTTTAGATGACATAATTACATATTTACTTAAGATAACTTTTGTTCTAAATGATAGTTCTACTAACCATAAGGAATACACACTGTATTGTTATTTTAAAATCACTTGTAATATTTGAACTTTATAGAGAATGTCTCTATGACTTTAGAAAGTCATTGACAATCAAAACAAAAACTACTTTAAACATATAAGGAATAGGTGAATTCTGAACACACTGACAAAGGGGATTTGAGCATAAACCTGGGATTCATAACTCAGTCTATGTCTACCTGTGTATTTTTTAAATTCTTCCCATAAACCGAAGCCTGTTACTGTGATTAGTCTTATAAGTGAAATCTTACTTTTCATATTATTCAACTTTCCAAAAAATTAATTACTTAAGATTTTCTTCTTTCATCATTCTTTCTAGTATCTTACAGTTTTCCACTCCAGATATTTTCCTTCAAAAATTTCCTGGTTCTTGTTTATTTTAGAGATAAAACTTCAGTTATTTTATGAGTTTATCTTTTGACAAACTTGTTTTAAATTCATAAAAAGTTAAATTTTGTCAGATCATTGAAAAAATATAGCACAGTGTGTCCTGATGAATAGTAGAAAATCTGCTATCTCTTGAGGTGATTTTTCCTTTTAGATTATCTCCTCTGTCTTATTTTATATCTTCTCCTGGTCTTTGAATTTCTAACATTTCACTGAACTAAATTGGAAAGAGTTTAAAAATCTCTTAGATTTATTTTCTACTACTACTACTTTCAATTATTACATTTTTTTCCCTCTGTGTTTGGCAACTTTAGATTGTGAGATCATACTTATGAAACTTCCATCTGGGAACCCTGAATGACATGGACTGAGTATATTTTTGTCCAGAAAAGCTTTTCTGATTGGATTTTACATTATATCAGGGAGGGAATGCCATCATCTTGGAAACAGTATACTTTGATTTCTTGGAAAGGAGATTCGCGGGTAGGGGTATGTAATTTCATGATCCTAAAATATGAAACAACAAACTAGAGATGACAAATGGGTTTTTTTAAGCCTATTGCATGACCCAGTGAAAAGGAAACGAAACCAAGTGGTGACTTCCTTGCTTCATTTCTCCATGGGAAATTTCTATTCCCTAATTTATATCTTCAGTCTAAAAATAACATTTAAAGCACTTACTTGCAAATCCTTATCCCAGACTTTATATTTTTGTACAATTATAAGCCCTAATCTCTAATTTTTCTTATTATGTGTCCATCCAAAAACTTTTGTAGTACCAGCTTGTCTTTTAGGATTTTATTGGCTCTAACACTTGTTTTTTTAAAATTTTCCTTGAGTTCTAGTTTTATTTTAATATGCTTCAGCAAATGAAATTTCATTTATTTTCTATCAAACTCTGCAATGAAGGGTCATGCATTTTCTTGTGGGAAATCATTTCTGTGTATTTTCTTCCAATAGAGGATTTGACAGAATTCCTACTCTTCCATATTGCAAGGGGTAGTGCTGCAAGGTCTTTTAAAAAATATATGGCTCTATTATAATTCAGATATAATTATTGGTTATTCACATCTGAAACATTAACATTTATCGCTACGTATCATATCAACATCATCAACATTCATGAGACTCAAACCAACAATTTATAATAAAAATGAATCATAAGAGAACATGCTCAAAAGGTAAAATGATGGGTTGTTTCATGATATTTAAATTCTAAAGCTAGACACTTAAATTTTATGGAGCAATAGCACAAATAAATGGGAACACTGGTAATATCATTTTAGAACTAGACTCATAAAACAGTAATATCTAAGGATATGGAATTTCAGGTAAAGGTTTTTTAAACATTTAAATCACAGTTATCAATTTGAGAAGGAAGACAAGGAAGTATTGAAAAATACATAGTGTGTGTTACTATGTAGGTTGTTCTCAAAATTTCCTGGATACTGCAATAAAAATGAAAACCAATCCCAGTGAGGACAATGTCTTTCAAGGGGTACCTTTCCTCACACAATTGTCTTACATGTTTTATGTGTTCTTTGGCTCATTAGTCTTTTTTTCAATCAGTAAATAGGATCATAAGCTTTATAAAGTCTTGTATTTTTCATAATCATTAGATTCATAATCTAATGCTTGGAAATAAATGAATCTAATGCTGGAAAAATTCAACAAGGAGGGGGAGGGCAAGAAAGGGGATTGACACGTGCTTTTTCCATGTAGCAATCCCCTATGGTGACTGTAATATTTACCTACTGCCAACATGTATTGATGGAAGTAAAAAAAATACGTAAATAAATAAAATTGATATGGGCAAAAGGAGGAGAAACTTAGCCATGAAAGCAAAAGGGAACTGGTCAGTATAAATAACCACTCTGCACTACCACAGCAGTGGTCATCAGTTTAAATTAACAACTATCCTTGCAGAACTTAATAGACTTCAACCAGCATCAATTTTACTAAGTTTTTATAAAAAATTACTGAGCACACTTACAAATGGAGGTCATCAGAGTGTTTCATCCAATCCCAGTTCCAGGCATGATGACCCAGTGATTCTGAACTAGGATGCGCATTCAAGAGAAATGTGGCCAAGTTAATATCGCTTGAGCCCATTTTCCTAGCAGACCCACTGTGTGTGGTATTTTCATCTATATCAGTTACCTATTACTGTAGCACCAACTCCACACTTGGATGGGGGAGTTGCACCTGTAATATATGATGCATTCGACGTGAGCAAAACCTCTCTCATTCCTTCTCTGTCATCTAGCATAGGTAAATTCTTAACAAGTCCTCACCTTAATGTTGCAAGGGGATAAGGAACTAACAATTGTCTGCTTTCACAACACTAAATAGTAAGCCTTTTCCTCTAAGTACATGCATGTGGCCATCAAACAAAGAGCAAAAATAGAAGATCGGCAATAGGAAATGGGAAGCTAGATCTTTGGCAAGTAGGACAGAGACTAAGAGACATTGAAAGGGCAGAGTATAAAGAGATGTACAAAGAATTAAGTTATGCCATGTACAAGTTTTCATTTTGGGCAACTAATACATCATTAAACAAAGATTTGGGATGAAATGTACCAGGAACCTCTCTTCCTCAGTTCATCCCAAAATATACTGCATTGTGTGTGAGACCAGGGAGACAAACAGAAGATATTCTTGTACATTCTGGATGTAGAAATGGTTGGAGGTATGTAGGATAGATACAGAGGAAAAGCCAACCAGCAGAATTGGTTTTCATAAATGGAGATTACCAGTGTTCAAAAGTAAAGCCAGGTTTCTGGGTGTGATAGCTCATGCCTGTAATCCCAGAACTCAAGGGCTGAGGCAGAAAAATCATGGCAAGCTCGAGACCAGCCTGGGCTACCAAGTGAGCTCAAGACCAGCCTGAAATACATGGTGATACCCTGTCTCAAAAAGACCTAAATAAATAAATAAATAAATGAATAAATAGAGCAAGCAAGGTGGTTCTAGGCTCAAACAGAAAACAAGACCAAGATTACACTTACCGGGAAACTTCCTACATGACAGAATTTCTTCGAGGTGTTGCCAGCAGCAGCAATAACTATATTTGAGCAAAACAGTTTTCACTTATGAATAAACTTGGAAAAGAGGAACATAAAATTCACTGTGAAAAATCAATTTGTTATTCTTTTTTATTTGCCTTCTCAAAAGCAAGTAATTTTTAAGGTTGAATTAAAGAATCAGTTGCCAAAATAATATGGGAGATACTTTCCTAAATGATATTGACAACTCTGAGACTACCTAGTAAATGGAGTAGCATGTTGAGAGATTGAGATATATGCAAAGCATGATTTTGTTTTGAATCATCAGATAAATATAGTAATTTATTGGGGATAAGAGTAAGATTATAATTATAGATGAGTATATAATTCTGAAACCATTATTAAAATAAAGAAAAAAGTATTTCCATATGTGATACCATTCACGTACCATTTATGCCCTAGTTATCTCCCTCAGCAGAAACCTCTGGTTCAGTTTAGTTAAGTGAATCTTCCTGTGACCTAATCAAGCAGCAACTTCCACAGAAAAAGTAATTCCTTCATTGGACATAGGGTCTGTCTTTGGCTGTATTTGTATCTGTATGCTACTATTAATAGAAATTTATACTTTGAATCTTTCCAGTTTTGACTAAGTTAGATTAAGCCATGAAATCTGGACAGACTGGACAGAGCATCATTTTGAAGACCCAATAAAGTGAATAGAGGGAGATAAACTAGATTCAAAGATTGAATTCAAAGAACCCCCAAACTGAGAGCCTAAAACACAGAGTGGACATCAGCATGGACCAAGGGGACAGCAGGAGGGAGCCTCTAGGTTAGGGCTCAGGAACAAGATGTGGTTTGTGCGTAGCAATAACCACAGGGCCAGGGCTTGAAGCCACCTAAACTTTTCTCTCTTGTTTAAGGACCTGTGTCTTTAAAGTAGTCAGGTGAATTTCTGTTATTGGGGTTTTTTAATGTTCTCCAATCACTTACCTTAGATACGAGTGCAGCTCAGAAGCAGTACCAGAGTAAGATAAATCAACCCACCACCTTCTGAGGAGAAGAGTGAAAAGTGGGCTATCTGAAAACTGGAAAGAGGTGGAGAGATTGCAGTAAAGGAGGAGCTTGAGAAAGTTGGTTATTTCACCATAAAAATTTTTAATGTTGACCAAAGTGTGGTTGTATCAAAATACCTACAACCTGAATCTCTTTTTCTGTGTTTCTGAGGAAATTATACAGTAAAATTCAAAATTCTATTTCTCTTGTTTTGAGGTCATCCAAACACCTTGCAACTGTGAAATAAACTTAGGAGATGCATTTATTTTTGGTCAAGGCCTCAGAATGATTCATTTGGAATTGTTCACTTTTGGTTCATACTTAATAATAAGTTCAAGAATATATTTCCACTCTTTTTTGTTACTATACCCTGTAGCAGGATTGATTAAAATTTCTAAAAACAGAAATGGAGAGTTTGAAAAAACAACTTAATCCTAAAAATTGGAGAATCTTTACAATGACTTAACTGCAGATCCTTGAATTGAGAGTGTTTTAATTGAGTCTCAGTCTAGAGATTGATTTTTTTTTCACCTTCATGGCCAGCCTGAATATAAAATCCCCTTACTGTGCTGTGAATATGTACTTGCTGTTCCCTCTGTATGGAATATTCTTTCCTCATTATTTACCTTAATAAGTTCTGCCTGTTCCACTAGAGAAATTCAGTAAACAAACCCTTCCTGATTATTGTCAGCTTCTCCTATGGTAGATCAACCACTTCTTCAACCATTTTTCTTCCACCATTTGTCTTCCCAATACATTCAGTCGGTCTCAGTTTTATTACTTATACACTATGTTTTAATTTTGAGTGCTTAAAGTACTACAAATTTTTTCTCATCAATTTATATATCTTTAACTTTTATTTCTTCTTTGAAATAACCATAGAAATCCAGTGTTTGGTGTTGAAATATAAAACTGGATACATTCATGAATGAATTTAGTATTGCTTGGCTTCAGTCCCTTCCTTATAAAATAACTACAAAATATATTTTTCATTCTAAAGTATGTGAGCTATTTTAAAATGTGTTATTTACAAGAGCTGGCTGAATAGATGAAATCTCTTCTCACACAAGAATGTGCAATTGTTTTCATAACCAGTTTAGACAACACTGAATAAACTCACCCCACTCTTCTATAGCATTTCTGCTAGGATGTTAGCAGAATTTCTAAAAGCAAAGCAAAGTTATTTACAAGTTATGCCATTGAAAATTGAAATGTTATAACTGTACTATTTTGAAAAAATGTAGAGACGCTTTTATTTAGAATTAAGTGGAAGTAATTTTTCAGTTTGGTAGAAAAAGCCCTCTATGATCAAGAGAAAGAAAGCATCATATATTTAATAGTTTACTGAACTGTTTTAACTTTTTATCTGAAATGGTTGTATGTTTGAAATTATGAAATGGTTTCATGTATACTGAATGGAATACTGAGAAAAGAAAATTATATTTAAAAGTTTCAGCACAATGCATGAATGATCATTTATTGATACACATATACACATCAGCATTATGTTAGACAAGACAAATTAGTTTTTATCATTGTTCTCAATGGCATATAATGACACAGGTCATGGATAAGTATGTAAATTGCTATTGATTCAAGGAGAATGAAATATATATATATATATATATATATATATATTTATATAGTTCCATTTCTAAGAGTTTTGCAGATTATATAAAATTCAATTTTCACAATAATGGATAAGTGAGTATCATGTATTCTTTCACATGAAAGAATATGCAAAGGGAAGACAAGTAAATTACTGGAAAACACACAGTAAGTATAAAGGATATTGACAGTAGCAATCTGTAGTTTCAATTCTCACAAAGCGTGTTTCATAGATGATTAATTATGTCTTAAAGTTTTATAACTTTGTAAGCAATGAACTGGACCCCCACTAAAAGCATTCTATTAAACGTCATAAATTAGTCTAGTCATACAAATGGAATAAAATTTAGGAAAAAAAATTGATATGATTGAAAGTGATGAAGAATTTGATTGGAGTTTAGGTTGCACTAAAATTGGAAAAGACATTCAAGTCAGAGTATGAAAACTCTTACAAGAAAAGTCCTTTACTCATTTTTTCACTTCTGCATGAAGAACTGGGTGTATGTACACATCTCTATAGCAAGTGTTGGAGACACAATAGCAAGTAAAAGAAACTCCCTGTCTTCCTGGAGATAACATTTTAAGATTGACCAAATGTAAGTAATATATTATTTAATAATATGTCAGATAGTGATAATCACTCTCATGAAAAATAATGCAGGCCAGGTGAGAGATTAATACGAAGAAAACTTTTCCCCAACATGACTTAGTAGCAGCAAACCAGTAATTATTTTTTTCTACAATATTTTAGCACCTGTCGTGGTTTAGATTTAAATATCTCCCAGAGTTTAGTGTATTTAGAGGTGGGGCATGGGAAGTGTGTTTGGAAGGTGACTGGGTGATTGAGGGTCGCTATACTGATGAGTTGTTTTGACCACTGATGACCACAAAGCTGAATGTGCTATTAGAAGTGAGGGACCATTTGGAGGAGGTGTGTTACTTGGGCTAAGGCCAGGGAGATGTATTCTCCTCTCTCCTCTTTCTGCTTTCTGGCTGCCATGGGTTAAGGAGATTTCTACCGCCATGCCAGTCCACCATGTTATTTCTGCCTTGGTATAAGTGAACTTGGACTGAACCCATTGAAACCATGGGCCTAAATAAATACTCTTCTTTGATATGTGGGTTATGAGTATTTTGTCTCAGTGACAAGAAAGTGACCAGTACGCTGAAGTTCTTGTCTTCCTTAATAAGAAAATCCCTCACTGTATTTCTACAGATGGTCTCTGACCCTAAAAGCATCACAAAAATTTTTTCATGGTTATAATCCACTCTGACAACATTTCTCTACGTAAATGACCTCTAGCACTGTCCCATTGCTTTAAATTCAGCATCACTGATCAACACACTTCTCATTCCTAGCTTGGCTCATCTTTTTACAGTTGCCTTTTTTTCATTGACCAATATTGGCCTCACATATGGTGAGGCCTATAAACATTTTAGGATTGAAAAGATAGACAAAAGAAGATGAGATGCAAAGGGAAATGGCATTTGGAATTCTTTCTTTGTTGATAAAGTTCATAGTGTGGTAAAGTGAAATCCCAGAAAGTGAGAAATAACTGATTTCAAAAGAGTTAAAAGTGTGTATTTTCTCAGGTACTGAAAAGTAAACAAATGAGCAAAGGCATATTCATCTCTATGTGTTGGAGAGAAAAAAAACAATTTTCCAAAATGCTTACTGAACATGAGAGCAAGGAGAGATATGAGGTACTGAAAAATAAGCTCTAGAAATGACTACCTCCCCTCCAGGGTTCTGGCAAGTAGAATAAATGTTTAGTGAAAGCAGACTCTCAAATTATTACACTTGAAAAAATCATGTTTTACTAATTAATAAAGTATTCACTACCAATATACTCTCAGCTTGGTAAGCTTAATATTCTGGAATATATAAGTGACTTTGAGGCACATTATTTTACATACAAAGAATATAATAGGAAACCCATAATAATCCAAGGGTTATTTAACAAGGAAATCATTAAAATTGTTGAAATACAATTAAAACATTCATTTCTGAGAACATATTTCGTTACTCTTGCTGCCTTTGCTTTAACAACTAGTTCTGGATTAATATAACTTATTTTCAGTTTTTTTCTCTTTCTTTGCTGTTATGTTTTTAGTATTATTATTACTTTGAAGAAACCACATGCATCTTTATTTTTAGTCACATGAATCTTTATTATACTTAGAGATACTCAACCTTACCTATGTTCAATTTCATTTACAATTCAAATAACCTAATTTGATGAATCTCAAAGCATTTACCAGCACAATATGCACAGAACTGTGAAGAGTCCAGTGGTTTAAAATAAATGCTTTATGCTGAAAGGAGTGGTTTGGAATGTGGCAGAGAGGAATTTTGTCTTCATATGCTTTTTTGAGATTTTTGCCTTCTGTCTTATTATTGTGTTACCTAGAATGAACTTTGCAGCTAATTTATATTAGAATTCTTAGGGGATAACATTACTTCTAGAACTACTAAACAGAGATGCTGAAAAAATTATGATTTTTTTTCTAGTAATGATTAGAAAGACTCTCAAAGAATATGGAGACAGGAGGTTGTGTACAAACAACTGTCTTCAGAGAGCCAACATGCGTTCTTTTTTAGGAAAATTATGATTGGTTTACTTGAAATGATGATTATCATACAGTTATCAGAAGTTCTCAAGATATTTAGTCTTCAGTGATTGAACTTAATGTAAGACAAACGCAAGCTCTTCTTGAGGATGTGGACACTGCACGAGCTGGTGTCAATGAATCTGCCCCTGGGTCTCTTTTAATAGAATTGCAAGGCTCTGGATTCTGGATATTTAGAAGTATCATTGGTATATGCTAAATTTTCACTTGTAATGGACTATGAAAATTTATTTGGCTTCACTGCAGAGTGAGAGCTAAATAAGAATGCAGAGAGTGGCCCATCATCATGACCATGTGTATAAGTTCATGAACTCTTGCTTGCTTGCAAGGTATTCCTCCTGGGCTTCACCTATCATCTTGCAGCGGAATAAGGAAATATGGAAAAGGACATATTAACATGTGTGGACATTTGCACATTGAAGGATATTGTTTCATCATTTTGATTCAATTTTATGACTTCAATTAAAATCTCTACATTGATATATCTTATAAAAGGAATATCAAAAGGAAAGGGTAAGATCTTTTCATCTGGAAACTTAAGATTCTCTTCTTGTTTTCACAGGTTTAGTTTAGTTTTTAAATTCTTCAACAGAGACTTCATTCATATTTTTAATTTGGTTTTTCTATTTTAATTATTCTTTAGTATTAAGCAAATTTTAAGAATATATCTCTATCCTTCAAATAATATAACCAAATTAAAAAGCAAATAACCATATCTCTTCGCTTTTTTAATTTTAGTTAGTTCTTTACTTCTATATTCTGTGAGAATCTCTCAAATGTGTCTGCTACCACAATTTGATTGTGTTTTGTAAAGGCCACTATTTCCTACTGGTACAAATGTGTATCTTAATTTTGCTTGCTTTGTTGGTCATTTTCTTGTCACTAAGACACAATACTGGAATCCTGAACCTTAAGAATGAGAAGTCTATTTGGGCTCAAATTTCTTATAAGCCATAAGAATCCACTGGTGGCCACCAAAAAATCATGTGCATCTGTTTATGTAAACACATTTAGTCCATCCCTAAGCAATATCAAACCTCAACAGCTCCAGCATCGTAGAAAGTCCAAGTCCAAATTGTCCTTTGATACTCAAGGCAAACATTTAGCTGTGAGCTCCTATAAAAATCAAAAAAGGAGCTAAAAACTGTTCACATATAATGGCCCATTTTAAAAGTTCTTATTCTAAAAGGGAAGAGCTAGGGGGTAGAAAAGAATGGGACCAAAGCAGGACCAAAAACCAGCAGGACAAACATTAAATCTTGTAGTTCAGTATCCAGCACCCAGGGAAAGCTATGGGGGGATGGGAACTCCAAACAGCTTGGCCAGATCTGCCCCTATCGCCCAGCAGGCTGTGATTCTCATGGCCACTGTCTTCACTTACTGTATGTAGTTTTCTTCAGATGTTCTATGTTTGTTTATTCTCCAGTTTGGGCTGGACATTGCATTTTCAGCATACTTCTGCCTTCTCAGAGGCCTACCACCTGGCTTCTAAGGCCTTCTTCTGAAATCTGATTGGAAGCCTTCATTGCCCTATAACACTTACATTCCACATATATGAAAACCAGCACAATATGAATGTCATCAATGTCTTCCTCCAGCTAGAGAAGTAGCCTGTCTCTCTGTCATCATGTTGGTAGTCACACAGTCCACCAGGGTTCCAAGTTTAATTAGGCTCCATACCCTAATAGCAAGCCAGGTATAAGGACCCTTACAGACAATGTCATTACCTTCCAACTATGAGCATGTGAATCTTTGGGGAATACCTAGATATAAGTCATAACACTTCATTTTTCTACTTTTGTATTTCTTTATAAATGGTACTCAATACTTCTACTTTTTATTACCTTCTATTATATTTCATTTGAGAAATTTTAAAATACATGGATTATTGTATTTATTTTTTAAAAAATCAGCTCCAATGCATTCTAACAAAAAAGTTTGCATTTTAATTGTTTAAGTTTTACATATGTCATATTATTGATAGGTATATCATTTTGTGAATATGTGGAAGTTATTTTTATTTCTTTCTCTACCATGTTTTCTCCACAAACCCTATTATTTTTCCTATGCTTTTCCCTTTAATGTTAAGAAATACAATATATCTTTGGTGCTTAGTTCTTTGAAATTTTCTGCTATGGAGGTAAAAATGAAACTATGCTCCATCAACCTATATGACTTCCGCACTGTCCTGATTCTAGCATTCCTACAGCAAACATAATTGCTCATCTTTCCATTTTCTGGGTTTACCTTCATATATGATGAAAGAGAGTTGAAGTAGAAAGCTAGATAAGTAGATACAATCTCAAAGTACAGTATCCCTATTGTGAAGTTCTAGGTGCACCAAATTCTGGTTGGTTGGTTCTTTAGATGGTTCAGTTAACATCAGTTAGTAGAAGTGGAATAAAATAGTTTTATTTAAGATCAGAAAGTTTGTCCTATTTTCATCAACAAAGTTCGAATCAAGAAGATATTGATGATCTTTTCCCCTCCAATTCATTCATTTGATAACTGAAACTTCTCCCAGATCCTACACCTGAAATAGCCTGCTCATTCTTTCCAGGTTTTGTTATTGCTATTGCTTTCTTTTCTTTTCCAGTTTTGTGCAGTGTGTGTGTGTGTGTGTGTGTGTGCACACGTGTGTGTGTGTGTGTGTGTATGTGTGTGTGTATGTGTGGTGCGTGTATATGTATCCTAGTCACTTTAAAAACTTCATTAAAAAGTATGGAGAAGCTAAACAAGGAACAGCGAATGCAAACACAGTTTTAAGTGAGAATCCCAAAGCAAAAAATAAGTAAACTTTCAAAATGCTTATCTATGAAAATCTCAATAGATAAAACATGTCTTATAATTGAGATTTTTAAAAATCTTGAAGAAATAACTTCACTATAAATACTACACCAAGTGTACAATCACCATCAACTTTTTGAGGATGTTATCACTATAATGATAGTCTGGGTTTTAAGAATCCAGATGTTGATCAATTACCCTTCTACCCTACTGCTGCTTCCTCATTTACTCTGCATCAGTATCTGGTTAGTTCTGAAGTATCTTAATCATATAGAGCAGAAAAGGATTTCGCATTATCCATGCTTTAGAGATAAATGATATAGTCAATCATCTAAAATTCACATGAATCATTACTATACTCACATTAATTTATGCTCAATTAATGTGCTTAGAATCAGTTTTCTGTGGAGTTTCACCAATTGGCTTTATAGCTTCTGGTTTCACAAGGTTCATTTTGCTCTGATCACTGGTAATATGATGAGCTACTGTCTTCATTCCTATCATTAATGTCTTTAGGACTTGGGTTTTGTTCGTCAATTGAACAGAGCAAGCATGTGGTAGGATGGCAGTGAAAACATCCCTGGCTGGCAGCCACAGTGCTACATCCTGGCAACTGCCCAGCACACAGATGTGATGCCCAGTCAAGCAGCAGGGCCACAGGTGTACCTCTGTGCTGGTGTTTTTGAGATGTCACCAGGAGGAAGGACTCAGAGGGATGTAGGGAGGCACTTGAATCTGCACGCTGTTCTTTTGCCAGAAGTATGGAATCAGCAGGCTCTCTTTTTCTGTAAGCAGATCAGCAGGAATATGCCTCTTTTTACATTCATGCATTTTAGAAATAACTTTTTAGGAAATATTGTCAGTGTACTTAGGGCTCTATTAAACATAGGAGGATGTGTAATCTTTTTTATGTGATGCTTAGGTGGAAAATAAATTTATTATAATCAAAAAAACTGAAGGAGTTAGTTCATCTGGACTGTTATAAACAAATTAAAATTCTAACCCTGTGTATTTCCCAATGCCTTTGTTAAAAACTGAAGTCATTTTTAAACTAAAGTATAAGATTAAAAAAATTATTCTTGACTAAGATTAAGAACATGGTCAGAAATGGCTTTAATAGAAGACATACTTTATGAACTTATATTAACTAGGTACTGATAGTGAATTATTTAGATAATTAGCAAACAATAAAGAGAGTAAGGCTGTAAACTTCTGGAATCTCACCCTCACTTTATCACATAGGTTATTTTCATTTATCACGCATCATCTTGCGCTACAGTGTCGAACAGACACTAATTTAATACATGGTCTTTGCAAAGTTGCTCTTTGTTTTTCCACATTAGGGATAAATCTCCAAGATTAGAAGACTAGAATGTAAATGATATGCTATGGTGATGGGAATAGTAAAATTAAGCAGTGTGGTGTTTTTAAGAACATTGAATATTTATGAAAAAGAACTAGGATCAGAAGTTATTGCATCAAGTTCCATGAGCAATCCCTGATTAGCTATGTTGAAGGAATTTGGTACTGCAAACACACACACACACATACACACACACACACGCACACACACACACACACAATAGGAATAGCTACTTTTTATATGCTTACTTTGGTCTATGCCAGTGTCATAGGTGTTCCACAATTTGCCTCATCAATAAGCCTATGTGTGGCACTATATTATCTTCATTTCATGGTGTGTAAGAAGAGACAGAGGTAGACAAATTCAATGTCCCAAATAATGAAGTTAATAGTAACATGGAAAGACATGAGTGTCCATCTGCCCAAACCAAAGAACTGTATTTTCCACAGAGCCACATAGCTCACAAGAAAAATAAGTCAGTGCCTTGAGAGGGCCAAATTGTACCGCTATGTGGACATGATCTTCAGTTCTGGATTACAGAAGGGAAAACATAGGGTGTTGAATCTTAACACCAGAATTACATGAAGTTTCTGAATTAGGAGCTTGAGAAAATCCCACTATTGTTTAACCTATGTACAACCAAGAATATGACAGAGTATTTATTAGCACATTTTTCAAAGTGTTAAGCGCATTTCTTATGAATGCTTTTACATATGAATATTAAAATCTAAAGCAGATAATAGTAATTTATTAAAATGTATTTGACAAAATCAAATCAATACCTTTATATGTAATGAACTCAATCATTAAACAAATCATAGCACTTTATTAACCACAAAAATGATTGAACTGCTGTTTATGGATGATGGGTAGGCATTAACACAATTTTTGTTTCTAGTTTGCACATTGATAAACTCATAATTTACAATACCACCTTGCAGATTATGAAACTATAATTCAGTGATTCTAAAAACTCTAAAGTAGGAAATTTTCAAATTAAAATTTTTAATTTGAAATACTATTCAAAATTTGTCCCATTTCTCTTCATGAATATGAAAGTCAGACAAGTGGTCAGACAAGCTCATGAGATCAGTAGACTCTTTATAATGCTTTATCATCACATCATGTACTACCCGTTTCACACAGCATTAATCTCACGCCAAGTCTGAGCCATTGTTTTGTAGCTGCCAGTAAGTCTTGCCTGGTATTTAATTGTGTGGGTCATACATGGACTACTGAGCCTCACCTGCTTACACCATTAGGTTTTTCAAGGAACAAGGTAGAGACAGAGCTACACTTTTCTACTTTTAAAGGCATATCAATTACAATTTTTAAAAATATATAAGGAATGCTGCACAATAATTGTACTGTGGACTCCAAAATACAAACCAATTATCACTAATTAACATGTTAGTGATCTAGAAATTACCATTGTCATAAAATACAACTGTCCATACTTTTTTATAATTGTACTTTAAAAACATTTTATAATAGTGATGCTTGTTTTTCTAATGAGCTGATAGAAATGCAACCTGGTAGACTAATGGAGCCATTTAGCATCTTACAGAGAAAAAGCTTCTCTTTAATACTAGTGTAACAATGGCAAAACCATTCCTTTTATCAGTTAATAGTGTTGGAATATGAGGACATGTGTTGCTGAACATTTAAAGAAAGAAATCTCAAAGCCAGTTAGCGTGATGTTATTCGGTACAGCTGGTGAGTGAACAGGTGTTTCTCAACCATGTCACTCTAAGACATTTGCTGCACTCTGGTTTTAAGTTGAGATATATGTATAGCTTTATTTTTAAAGCCAATAAAAGGAGAATAAGGAAGAGTTTTCCTTTTTTGTGTTTTTTTCAACAGAATGGATTTGGTAAGAACAACATTTTGTGGGAAAACAATGTAAATGTAATCAGTGATGAAAATTAGAGAGCCCTTGCAAGAATGAATCTCATCAATCACACATTTATTGGCAAGTGTGACAAGAACTTGAAATGCAAAATACAAAAAGTGTCACAGGTTGTCATTGAGGCAGTTAATTTTATTAATATAGGACATCTTTCACAATGTAAAAGAGATTTAACAGTACTTCATAACAACATTCACAGTTTTCATAAAATCTTTTGTATTCATTTGGTCACTACTTACTGTGTGGCAAAATACTTGAAGTTGTTGGATAACTTAAAGATAAGTCATAACTTATAAAATTAGAAAATATAAAAATCCCAAATTTCCTTTGATAATTATTTTGTAAGTGATACACTATATAGTTTAAGAATGTAAAAAACTTCATTTTCCTTTTGCAGCAAAAAAATAGGACTTGATCATATTTGAACTATGATCTTTTCATAAATACTTCTTGGTCAGTAGAGAGGATTTTAAAACCCAGTATTTAGGATACTTTCCATTGGTGTAAGTGTTGAGCATTTGATTTTGTAACTGAGATTCAATGTGCCTTTGTCAACACAGGCAATTCTTAGTTCAAATTCAAAGACACAAAGCTTTATAAATCATATATAAAACAAACACTTCTGGGGCTTCCTAGTATATTTCAGTGACTTTTAAATAAAATTTCTTAAAAATATCAAAATTTTTGTTAGTTTTCTAAGAAAATTTAATTATCATGAAGGAAGATAGATATCAATTAACACTATGCCAACATAATTCTAGTGCATTATATAACTTTCATTTTATGTAATATTTTTGTAAGGCAGCTGTTTCAATTATGATGCTTATTTAACTAATGAACCAAATAAACTTAACTTAGAATCAGACTGTAAAATCTTTATGTTTTCTTAAAAATATGAAGCCAGATTTAAATATAATAAAAAATATTTTTCTCTCAATAGAATAAAAGTGTATTATGCCAACAATAACATTTATTTTAAAATAATAAATTGTATCTTTGCATTATCCTTCATAATTTTCTGCTAGTATTGTAATTTTGACAATGTATATGAGATGTTATCAAATAACTTACATAATTTACGAATAAATAAGTACACATATATTGGAAGTATGGCCTCTATTTTCAACAAAATTTTAAATTGCTAATCTAAGCAAAATGATAAAAATATACCCATTTTGGATTTCAGTTCCACATGTAAATTGTATTATTTAGAATTGCTTAACTCTCACAACCTCAAAAAGAAATTAGATATTAAATGATGACACAGGATAGCTAAAAAAATAGTTTATAGAGATGATGTATTTAAGACAATAAATATTAGAAGAAGGCAGGTTGAATTCAAGTCTAACTTGAGTTTCCAGGTCTCAGTTGCCATATACTTTGGACTGTTTATCTTGCAATCAATAACATCATATATCGACATGAATGTTAACTAATGTTATCTACCTTTTCTTTATGTTATGAGGACTTGAATGTGATAATTTAAATAGGGCATGAGGTTTGATATTATTGGATTAGTAGCAGCTATAGTAATTTAATATTAAACAGAATACAAACCATAATTTACATCAAAAGGTGTATATTTTGGAATATCTATTTTATAATTTTGTAAGCTGAAAGGCCATTCCAGCAATTTCTTTTAGATATATTTAATAATAAGATGTTCATCACTTGAGCAGCGACATTGGAGAGCATGTACTTACACATAATATTCCTCACACAATCAATAGCACAAGATATTTCTCAGCAATTTTTCTAAAGTCAAATCAGGCTTCCATCTCCTCTCCTAGATCTATGGGGAGTCCAGTAACTTTCAGAGCTCTTCCATTGAGAATAATAAGGAAAACATGAAGTTGACTATCACACTTTGATTGTACAATAATTTAGATCTAAAAAAGTATTGTAGCCAACATGCATTCATTTAGAGTTTCTACGCATGACTCCTGAATAGAACTCAGTGGTGGTCATATCATCTTCCAATGTGAATTAATGTTTGAGATATAAATACAAGGTTTAGAAGTAGATGTAGGTAACAGTGATTTCAACTCAAGATATAGGGATATACAAGGTTAAATAACATTCGAAATCTATTAAGTCTCTTCTATTAAGTCTCTTATTGCAAATAGTGGCCCATGAGTCTACCTGTAAATGCATTGGAAGATAAAGGAATGTTAAGGGGAACTATTCAGATAAGCAAAACTAGTTAATGCATTAAATTTGTGCTACCTTTAAATGCAAATGCTAAGGCAGCCATGATGGGAAGGGTATTCTTGTGGACATCACTGTGATTAATTCTACACAGTCTCTAACCCACCTATCAAAATTCTTCAGCCATCACACAGTGGGTGGTTTCTCTTGGGCCTACATTTGCTAAATATCAATATTTGCTAAATATTGATGAATTTCTGCTTAGCTTATTATCTTTTTAAATTTTCTAACAGAAACTATATAGTGGAAAGACATTGTCTTATCTGTCATAGCATTCATACTTTGGATAGGGAATAACAGATTCAGAGAAAAACATGTAAGTATTCAATTTACGATGTCCACTGAGCATACTGATTGCCTCATTTAACAATTCCACTTAATACAGTTAAGAACTGGGAGAATCGAAATGAGAGGATGATAGACTGAAATATATATATATATTTGATTAAGATAAAGATAATGATCAGAAATGTAAAGAAAAACATCAAGAATAGTTTGGATTTCAATTATCACTGAATGAAAGGAAGAAAGTATGACATTAATATAAGATCAGGAAGCTAAATATTCCCAGCATATTTGTAGCCTCGAAGAGACATACTGAGACACGTAAGTACTGAGTTCTGATAGAGAAGTCTCACAGTGCCCTCTGTTTTCCTCAGTTCTGTTTTCAGGCTATATACTCTAGTACCTATGAAAGAAGCAAAATAGAAGTGGAAGCAGCTCATTGGCACTAGCTTAGGGTGATCGTACACATGAGAGTCATCACTGCCAAGAATTCGCTACAGTCAAAATCCTGACTGCCACTCTCTGGTCTACAATGAAGCTTTATCTACCGCTTCCTTGACTGTATGAAAGAATGTAAATTGTTCTATCCAGTGCCAATCTTTGAATGCCTCTGTTGTAATCAGCTATCAACTACCATAAAAAAACGCCTAAGAGAACCGGTTTATAAAAAGAAAGGATTTATTTTGGCCCCTGGTTTGTAAGGTTTCAATCCATTGGCCTTGTTGCTTTTGGGCATTTGGGCATCATGGCACAAGCACGTGAAAAAGCAAAACTGCTCTCGTGGCCAGGAAGCAGAAGAGAAACAAGCTAGAGGCCATGGTTTTACTCTGTCTTTTCAGGGCACATCCGGGATGACCTGAAAACTTCCCACAAAACCCACTTCTCATGGTTTTACCACCTCCAAGTAGCAGTAAGCTGAAAACCAAGCCTTTAACATGGGGCCTTTGGAGACACTACACATCTACGCTGTAGTAATCCTTTTACCATCTCTCTAGGCTGTATCAATTATCACCCTTCCCAGAAGCTCCAATCGTCTTTCCACTTCTTTCATTACATAAACACACTCATGTATATGCTACTTTACTACATGATACTGCTCTACAATCTTCAGTAGTTCTTACCATTCATTTCTTTACCCAGTATTCGTGTGTGTGTGTGAGTGTGTGTGTGTGTGTGTGTGTGAATGTACTATGGCCCAAACAACATTCTGTAGTATGGGGTTATAGAAGTATAGAGCAATCAACTAGTAACTAGCAAGAAACTAGTTTAGGTAAGATAACTAAAATATAAAAGATATGATAATTGTTGACTAAAAGTTGAATTAAATAGTGAAAACTCCCTTGAAAGATATAATATTTAAACTTAGAAATGAGTAAAAAGAAGACTGTCCTGTGTTGTAATCTGTGGTTGTAATACCCCAGGATTTCACTGGATCCATAGTTTGTAAGAAGCCCACTCACCATGAATTTCGATAATTTAAGAGCAGAAATAAGTCCAGTGTGAGTAATATATATTTGTACTGGGGAACATAGGAAAAGTCAGAGAAGACAGGAAGAGACAGATCTCACAGGGCCTTCTAGGCCAGACTAAAATATAAATAGGAACACATAAGAGAGTTTTTGAAGAGAATCAGATTATCTAATTAGGATTTTTTTTGTTATTTTTTGGCTGTTTTGTGTAGAAGGACACCAACGGAGGAGTAGAAATGGAGAGACAAACCAGAGAAGATTATAGAAGTTTTAGGAGAATAGAGATAGTGTTTCCCCAGGCAGATGTTATAGTAAATGTAGCAAGTGATGGATTTACAGTGTATTTTGGATGTAGAATTAACAAGACATCTTAAGAGGTGGATATGAAATATTAAATTCTAGAAACTAAGTAAAGCTCTAAAGCTTTTATTTTGATTATCTGCTTACAAGACTATGCTTATGCTGAGATGTTTCCAGATAAGAAATAAGTAAAGAATGTAGAGAAATGTTGGGGTTTGTAAAATGTAACATAGTTAGATTTATAATTCTGTGATTTATGTAAATAGTTATGGATCAATCTATAAATTCAAAGGTAATGTTTAAATATAAAGATCCCCAAGTTACATGGAACACTGTCAAAAGAAAATATCAATAGAAAAAAATAAAGTGATTCCCAAAGCAGACTCTGAGAACTACCTCCTTTATGCATTCAACAGAAGAAGGTTATTCAACAAAATGAAAATAATGCAGAATTGTACATCAAAGTGCAGAGCACAGTTAAAGGAAGACAAACTCAGTCAGGAAGGATACTGCTCTGCAAAATGGTGACTCAGCAATGGTCATTGCACTGAGAAAAGTCCATGCCCGTCCTGGCACTGAGAAGAGTAAATGTATCACAGTACAAATGGCGATACCAGGATAAGTAGGAATGGAGGAAGGATGTACAATGACTAATACTCAGAGCTCTTTTGTGAATTTGTTCCTTAAAGATGAAAAAAAAACAGATCAATTTATAAGTGTCTAATATCATTACCTTCCCCAAATTTATTGTGGTCATTTCCACCAGAGCCATAAAATGCTTCTTCTAAGACACTCAATGGCCTTCAGATGCCTCACTTTTGGGTATGAAAAAACAGATTTTTGATGTTATTTAGTTTGTTGTATGATGTAATTTTAATTCAAAATTACTAATTTTAATTTATAAAGAGCTTTAAAAACTGATAAAAGAACATAGTTAAGCTTGAATTACCTGTGATATAAAAGCAATTGTCTCATGAGTATAGTGGTTAAACTACCATAAAGTAGTTAACCACTATTATTTCACTGTTAATTCATTCAATAATAATTTGAATATAAAATTGAATTATTCACCATTACCCTTGTGCTCTGAAACTTAGACAAATAATTGAGTTAATTTTAAGTCCATATAATCCAAGAATGTTAAGTATAGAGCATTAAAAACCTAACATGATATCCAACAAAGATATGCTTAGCAGTGCCAATTTGGAACTTCTGCAAAAATTGAGGAATGTACATTTTAGTGTAGGAATGCTTTATTGAATCAGCCACCTGTTCTTCTTGTTGCTGATTTCTTAATTTTTGTCAGAAATTATTAATATTTGGCCACATTTTTATAAACTTTGGAAGAGAGAATTTTGGCCATCTTTTGCCTATTGACTAAGCAAGACACTGCCAAACTGCAATAAAAAATTGGCTTAACTTGCAGCATTCCTTTTTTGAAGGGAATCTTGTAGAACCGTGTGCTAAGTCAATTTTTATGACAGTTATTCCTGAATTTCAATTAAAGAATTTTAAAACTTAATTTCTATTGTCTGTGTAACTGATAGGGAAAGAATTGGAATTAAGTATTTTAGAACCCATAAAATTTAGAGGATTAATATAAATATATTTCTTGATAAAATGATGCAACAATGTTATATTAATTCATCAACTTCAGTAAATTATAAATATATATATATATATATGAAGGAAAGAAGAATTTTGGACTGTAACATGAATTTTAACTTTGGTTTAATAAGGTAAATGCATGTGGTAAGTGTTCTTTAGCCACAAGCAGTTTTAAAATTGAGCTTTTTTATAGTAGTGTTTCAAATATGTAATTAAAATAATGCTTTTTAAATATGGTGCCCATATTTTATAAAATTTTTATAAAAGAAGGCTAGGTTAACTATTTCCTTGAAGAAAATAGGTACTTACTAATGATCAGAAGGCTTAGAACTCATGATTTTTGCATGATAAAAACTATAAACATTTTATTTTAAATGGGATAAATTAAATTATTACTGTACAACTGTTGTTCCTTTTTACACTGGAAAAAGGATATGCATTATTTTCAGCAAATTATATTTGTTTATTCTTTTAATGTAGGACATTAGAGAATAAATGGATTTTGCTTTTTAAGCTACTTAATAAAAGAATATGAGTTCAAAACATTGAATTATTTGAAAACGTGTATGATGTAGATTAGAACATTTTAAAAAACAGTTGAAATTTTGCCTTTGTGCTTAATAGTTTAAAATTCCCAGTACAAGGTGTCTCAGATCAACCATTTTCCGGGAATCAGTACTGCAGTTAGGATGAACCTTAAAGAAAATGGATCTATGAAAAGAAAAAAAGCAGCCTTCACCTTAAGATTAATTGAGGATTTTAAATTTTCTACAGGAAATGCATGTTCTCATGTGTCAACATATACAAAACCATATACTATAGTATTTAGAGGTGTTACATTAAAGAAACATAAAAAATCAAGTAAGTTATATTAAAATACACTGCATTAAATGCATTACAAAGAATGGTAGTCATCTCCAGGTGACTTGGCATCATGCAGGAAGAAAACCAGCAGGAAATAACCTGCTGATTAGCACTGCTGTCCTTCTCTAGACTGATAACAACGCTCAGCTGGGTTCACCTAATGCAACTATCCCTCATAGCCTGTGTAAGATTCAACTCAGAATCTTAAAAGGAAAACCAAAAGAATTAATTTAAAAATGTTAGCAACACCATGGCATAAAAACTAGAAGCCATTTTAAACATTAAACATGTACAACACTTTACAAATAATACATAGCTTTGTTCTACACTCATATCTAATTTCTCATTACTAGGGAACTGACAGAAAGCTAGTGATTTCAGACAAACTGGCAAACTACATAAAAACAATGAAATTGTAGGGACTTCAGTACAAAACTTGCTCCTCTCCCCTAGGATTTGAATCCAATTTAGGGTTTGTGAGTTGAGCACAGGGTGGAGTGGTGGGCTCAGATCTCTGTAAGAACTCCAGGACTCCTGTTGGGGTGTTTCTATCATTTCCTCTAAGATCTCGGAGTTCTCTGTTGTATTTTGTGAATGCGACCAGCAACAGCAAGAAACAAGGGAACATAAGGAATATGACAGGAGGTGAGGGGGGTTGTTTCTGCTTTTATTTGCTGGATGTATGCATACACTTCTACTCAATTCTATTTCCTTAAACTCAGTCCTATTGATATAGGGGAATGAAACTCCTGACCTACTGTGTGACCAGTATTTAGAAAACCAGTGTGTTCTCTAAAATCAAAGAATGAATTTTAGGAACAACAGAGGTTAAGAGTAGAATATATTTATTGAGAGAAAGAAGAAGTGGTCCCAAGTGGGTTGCCAAAGACTCTCTTTTCTAGGTACTTTTATAAAGTAAAATCATGGGGTGAGAGAGGCTCAAGGTGTGGGAAACTGGGAACTCACAAGGCAAAAGGGCATAAGGTAGGACAGAACTATGGTTAGCCAATAAGATTAATTGCTCATGTAAAATTGATTAAATTGGGGACAAATGGGGAAGCCAGTCACATAGAAAGTGGGCATTCTTAAGGAGCAGTGACTTTTCCCTTAGGGGGTTGGGATGGTGACTCCTGACTTCCTCAGGGCTATAGAGATCTATTTAGAATATCAGTCCTTAGGGTATGGGTTCATTTGTTTTATCTCTTCTCTTGAGGCTTGGCCCCGCAGCAGGAAGTGTCTGTCTTCCCCACAGTTGCAAGGTACCTGGACTTCTGCACTGGTTCCTTGCAGGAGCCCTGTCTCACTGCCTATAATATTTCTAACTAACTCAGCAGCCTATAACGCTATGGCCTCAGGCAAGCACACAGACACCTGGGAAATGGAGGCCAGGTCATTACCCAGGAGAGAAAGTACTTGGTAGACATTATCTCTCCCATTCAAGTTTTATAATTTAAATAAAATATATGGGTCACATTCTTTTTTCCTTTATTCTGGAAGAGATACCATTTTCACATCCTTGTATGTCAAAAATGTGATCCACCCTAGTTTCTTAAGAACTCACGATTCCTCACAACTTGCAATTTTCCTTTGACTGTCTCCCGGTAATTCTCATACAATTCCTTGGGCAATCTTCTTGTTCAGAATGAAGTCAATCTTATCCCTTCTGCTTAAAAGTTTTCATAGTGACTTTTCCTACAGTAAATTCCAAATATTTAGTAGAGATGGTAAAGGCCTAAATACATAGCACAACATGGCAGAAATTGAAATTTTTATTAACAAAATGTCCGTTATGATTCCAGATGGTGAAACATTCCTAGACATTGAAATTTAGCAGATTTTTGTCTGAAGCTGAAGTCTATTTGCTTTTCTTTACACTTTAACGAATTTATGTGAACCCATGCACAATCTTACTTGGTCTCAACATTTATATTTAGCCATTTCCTAAAAGGCTATAAATAAATGTGAATCCTGTGTTGAAATAGAGAATACAGTTAAATAATGCATGTTTGGAATTTTAATTAGTACTTTTACTATTAATCATTTTTAAATTATGAAATCTATTTTGAAAATGATTATACAATGTGCACATAAATGTTATCTAGTAGATATTTGTACTGGATTACATAAAAAGAGGTTATGTGTATGCATATATATAGATACAGGTAGATAAAGAGACATGATTTCTGTGTGCACATGCATGTGTAAACACATTAGATTTTGTGATCAGTCTCATTAGATCTTTCCAGAAATTAATATCCTCTGAACTGTGCCTTGCTTGGGTCCAAGAAGCACGCTCCAAGGTCTTCTACACCCCTGGCAAGTCATGCTGGCCTTCTGTTGCTTTGTCAACAATGAAGACTTGCACTTTATGAGTGTTGCTCTCCACACCCAGTGACCAGGGCAGATGTCACCTCTCCAATTTCCTGGGGGAAATAGGGGTGCACTTCTTGGTCACATATTATGTTGCCCTAAGCTTCAGCAGTAAGTTGTTTACCATTCCCACCAGCTCTGTTGAGATCACTTGACATTTTTCAATTGAAAGTAATGAAATTTGAAACAGTGGATAGTGTGGCAATACTAAATTATCTGTAAACTCTTTGCTCTCCCACACTCACCTTAAAAAATTCTATGTGGCTATTTCTCACTCTGCGATCGTCTCTAAGTAAGGGCAGATGGCTCATTCTCTATATCCATATCTCCAGTCTTCACAGAGAATGTAGCCCTGTTTTCTCAAGAGAAGAGAAAGTTTCTGTTGCCCTGTTTCCTTGTTCTTCATTTAACTCTTCAGAGTTGAAATTTTTCATAATACTGTTGTGAATAACTATCAAATGGTCAGGTGCAGTCACAGCACCCACTCTACTTGTGCCGAATTCTGTCTTGATCTCCTTTATTTCTCTCTCATTGCTGGGGTAACATACTCAACCAAAAGGAAGGAAATGTACAAATTTCTGAAAATTAAATTTGTCTTTATTAGAAAATGAAAAAAAACAAATTTCTAAATGAGGACATAAATTATTTGGTTTACTCACAGTTCAAGTTTTAATACAGGTAGAGTAAACTGACACTGAAATTTTGAGCCAAATGGGAACAAAAAATTTCATATTGAAGGATCAATGGCTGCGTTCATCTTGAGCTTCCTCAATGAACAGTTGGGTTTTGTTGGTTTCTTAAAATATGGCCAGTGCATTATACAATCCTAAGTAACTCTTTGGTGTAGATATGAGAGACAGGCGAACTTCAACCATCTCCTAGAATACTGGAGAAAATAAAAGAACTATCTTAAGGTGTACAGGAGAAAATAAAAGCATATAAAGTGGAACATTGCCATAGTCCAGGTTTGCAAGAAGAACAATTACATAGAAATCACAGGATTTGTAATATTATTTTATGACGATCTTCCATAGTTAAAACAGGAAAATGCATTACAACACTAAAGACCTGGAAAATCCAGCCGAGGGACTGAATCCCACAGTAATATCCTATGGGAGACTAGTTGAAGGCCTACAGCCCATGACAATGACTCACATAAATCTATTCAGAAGATCTGCTCTGAGAAGGCTCAAAGGTTAATGGTAGAAGTTCAAATTTCTGTGCCAGCAGGCTGAAGGATGTATGCATTTCTTTCTGGGAAACCCTTATCCATAGGACTATGGACTAGTCCTTCCACCTCAGCAAAACAACACTCATTTGTGGGCTTCTGTGTTCATTCAGTACATATTGTGAACCACTATAGACCAGACAACTTGGAATTATCAAAATCCAGAAATTCAGTCTCTGCTCTAATTAATTTTTTGGGCCAGGGATATAGCTCAGTGGCACAGTTTGATTTCCAGTACAAAAATAGAAAAAAACAAAACAAAACAAAAAGACTGTTACACAATCACTTAGTTTATTTTCTAAGGGGAAGAGATCACAGTACATAATAATATTTGATGCAGTGTACCTGGTGGATGTACTAAGGATGGAAGAGGATGTAAGTTTATGGTTAACAGAATAGTCATAAGAGTCAGAGTGCAATACCAACATGTCAGTTACTAAATCCCAAAAGAACAAAAATTCCTACATGTGAGACACCAACTCTGGTTGTTCACAATCTCACTCCATTTTTATACTTGTAAATCTAATCATTTTCCTCTTTGTTTTATGACATCTGAATAAGGGATATATAAAATCATAAAAATACCATAAGCTATATACAGAAAAAATAACTCCATTGAAGATTATAAATTCAGATCTCTTTACTGGTATATTTTCAAGATTGTCTATTTAATATTCTTATATAATTTTTTACATCCAAATGAAGCAGTTTACTGTTAAAATGCAAAATCCTTTGGAAAAAAAACAGTTGTAAACTACGAAGACAATGTAGGATTTAGGTAAATGCTAACTTGCAAGGTTATTAAACTGATCTTTCCTGTTTTAGAACTACATGGCTTTAAGAAATATTAACATAATTCTCCATGATATTGCCATTTGAAAAATTTCAAGATACTTATGACTATTTATCAGAAAAATGTTACTATTCATGATAAATGCAGTATAAATTTTCTCCATATGTCATTGATATTTATTCTGCTGTAGTAATTATCTTGGTTACTTTTCTTTCATTGCTGAGACAAAATACCCAACACCCAAAATTAAGGAAGGAAAGGTTTGTGTAGCTCGCAGCTGTGGAGGTTTCAGTCCATAATCAGCTGGCACTAAGGCAGGGTGACATGGCACAGGGACAATATTTCAAAGCAGAAGAAGACAGAAAAAGCAACAGGAGCAAAAGGAGAGAAGAGCAAGCCTATTTTTTCCCGTTTTATTTTATGTGGGTACCCCCAACCCCCCTACACACACACACACACACACACACATATACACCCCAGGGAGAATCTACCTCTCAGAAAATCTCCTTGCCCTCCTCTTTCACAGGGTGAGGAAGTTTACAAGTACTTACTTGTAAGAATCCTGGCTCCCTGCTGAGTTGCTTAAACCTTTAAACTTCTTAAGTTGAGACAGTGTATCAGCCGTAACAGTCCACCCCTTGTCAATTGGCAACCAAACACATTTCTTTAAACCGGTCTCCAGATTCAAACACAGGCTTATTCTTATCATTTTACAACTTGAACATTATAATACAGGTTTGACAGTTCTTAAGAAACAGTCTTAAATCCATAAATAATTGTATTACATTAGATCCATAATATTTTGTCCCCAGTCCCACAGCTTTGCACACATCTTTCTCAGGGGCACACTGCCTGGCCTCCCAGGCCTTCGGAAATTGAGATATGAACTTTTTTAACCCCATAACTCTTGCATTCTGTAAGTACCCAAAACCAGCACCACATGGATGATGCCAAAGTCTGTAACCAGCTGGAACAGTAGCCAGGCTTTCCCCTCTCTTGGCTGTAGGGCTGTCTGAATACCTGGGTACTCTGAATTCAATTGTGAGAAACAAATTCTCTATGCAACCATCATTCTGGAACCTGGTGTGATCATTGCCATTCTGGAACATGGTGCTCTGTGACTTTGTCCTCAAAGCAAAATCTTTTGCTCTTTTGACTTGGATGCTGCAAAAAGTGGAGACTTGCTGTTTTTTGATGGCCTAATGCCATCTCTTACATTCTCTTGTTCCCTCTCAGCACTCAAGATTTCCTCAGGTTTATCTTTGTATTCTATAGCTTTACTGGAGCTTTCTTTCTTGCCAAACTCACATTTTAAATCATCCTGCTGGGCTCTTTGCTCTTGATTCACAAACATAAATCTGGCTAAAAGCACCTCCCTCAACAGCCATGCCACACTGAACAGCCTTGACATTTCTTTTGCCACATTAATTAGCCCACTGCCCTTAATCTTAATTTCAGGCTGTATCTGGACAGGAGCAAAATACAGACAAAAGTTTGCCAAGCGGTAACACACATCATTTGTCGTCCAGCACCCAATGCAATCCTTTTTCCTAGCAGAAACCTCGCTAGCCTGGTCTTTGCCAGCAGACTTTCTATCAGCCTTCGGTCTTCTGATCTCTGATCAAAATCTCACATACGGAACATTCTAAGGCATTATAGTTCTACTCCTTCAGGGGACATCTCCAAACCTTTCCAAACTCTTCCTGTAAGCCATTCCCAAGGGCGCTTTTACCACATGAAGAGGTACAACCACAGCAAGGACCCCACTTCTCTGGTACCAAATTCTGTCTTGGTTACTTTTCTCTTGCTGCTGATACAAAATATCCAATACCTCAAATTAATGGAGTAAAGGTTTGTTAAGTTCAAGCTGTGGAAGTCCATAATCAGCTAGCTGCAAAGCAGAATGGCATGGCACCAGAGAAACACTTCAAGGAGGTAGAAGGTAGCAAAGCAGCAAGAGCAAAAGGGGGGAAAACAAGCCTCTTTTCCTCCCTTCTATTGTGCACAGGCCCTTCTCCCTTTAGGTCGCTGTAGCAGTTACATACTCTTTTTGCCCTTCTTTTGCACAGGATGGTGATATTTACAGAGTACTGTCCCTGGCTCCCTGCTGGATGGCTTGTTAAACTTCTATACTTTCAAATTGATACAATGTATCAGCTATAACAGAAATCTATTTTAAATTTTATAACAGAAACTAAAGAGGGGAATATTTAATATAAAAAGCTTATCTTAAACATAGTTTCATGAAAAATACATGCACTGAAAATACCACTTAAACTTTAAACTGAATTTCCGTTCTGTTTTGTTCTTTTGTCTCCCTGAAAGCCCCAATGTGACAGACTGTAAGTTAATTTCTTTAAAACATTTATTAATTATATGTGGATAAATAGGAAAATGTTCCTTCAATTTTTTCCTATAGTTTCTCATTCTTCCTTCATTAACTTTACAATTAATGCTACATTAATTGTGTTATTTATGGTGGGAATATTTATTTACTTGTACTATTTTTATCTCAATAATGTATTAAAAGAGGTAACATTTGGTGTTGGAATTAGTCACAATCAATATCTTGGGTATTGTAAAGCCATTGCTTTATAAGAAAAAAAGGATTAGATAGGAGAAGGTAAAATTAGTATAATATCATCATAGGATAGAGTATGCTCTGTTTTTTTTTTAATGCCTTACCATACTCACCTCATGTTTTTCAAAGTTTTTGGCGAGTAAAATTAAAGCTGTTTATGCTCTTAATAAAACCTTTCACACAAAGCAGATTTGCAATGTAAGACCCTAAATAGAGATTTTAATTGTCATTGTGACAAACCCTTTTACAGCCCAGCACTATTTGGACCCTGATACTGGATGACAGAAACTAAGCCTATTATTGTCCAATGACATTTTCTGTTTTTCTTAAGGCCCTATGACCATGGAACAGTAACCTCTGCACACACTGGAGAACAGCAGGAAACGCTGGGAGAGAGTAGTCATGGCACGGGATCATCTGACATGTGCTCCGATTCCAAACAGTAAATTCCTGGACTGTGATTTTCACACAAGATATCCTACATATATTTTCATAACAGCTCTCAGTGATAAGTAGATTACTTGATTCTTTGAGTATAAAATTGGGAACCCTTAGTAAAGTGAGAAAATCCCCTACACATGCTTTACCATAAACTGTTTAACTCAATTAATTTGAATAGGTATTTGTTACATTGGAAATATAAAAAAGTGTGATGTAGTCCCTGCATACTCAATAAGTTTATATGTAGCAGAAGAAACAAATATGAATTACATAGTAATCAAAAGTTATATACTGGTATAATGAAATTTCAAAAAGAATTATACATTCATATATAAGACAACTCATGAACAATAAAAGTAAGCATGTTTCCAAATATATAGTATAAGAAATTATTGCTATTGGAGGATAGGAAAGGAAAAAAACAAAGATGTATCTACAGTAATGAAGCTAGGCTGGCTTTTCAGTTGTACTTCCAGAGATCCGGAGAAAAACAAAGATGTATCTACAGTAATGAAGCTAGGCTGGCTTTTCAGTTGTACTTCCAGAGATCCTTATGCTTTTACCCATTCCCTCGATCTCAGGCTTAACCTTTCTGTGCCAGATTGCAGGCCAGAAAGTCAAACAAGATACATTGGGAGGTTTGTCAAAGCTCATTAAACCCAAAACACCAGACACCCATTTAAGATAGGTTTCAAAGTTTTGTTATTGAATAATTCTGGTATTTTTTTCCTATGGTTGGGAATGTAGCTGCGATCCTGGTTGTCCTTGGAGGGGAAATAGAAAGCAATCAAGATCTACAATGACTGGTCTCCTCCTAATTTCTTCCTCTCAATCCATGATTTTCCAGTCTGTATAATTTTCCTCTTAGTTACTTTTAGTATGTACCATCCTCTGTGCCTAGAACTTCACAGTGTTCTTTTACCATAATGCAGTGTCACCCCGGGAGCTGTCATGCTTTCTTCAAATACCTACAACTGACCAATGTTGCTTTCTAAGGTTTGTTAAGTGCTTATTCAAATACAAGGGGCTAAGTTCTCCGTCATCATTGGAAAAGTGATTTCATGTGCCTGAGGGAAGACATTGCTCTGTCCCAGTCAGCGGGTCCAGCGTGGGAAGGCCGAAGAGGGGGGACAGCTCTCTGAGGAGGCGCACTCTCACTGTACACACTGTTTGCAGACTTCTGAGAAAGACAGTCAGAGACATGGAGATATTTGTCGGGAATGGATTTTGCCAGGTGAGATGCATTGCTTTGGCAACTTTGGAAAGTGTGAGCATCTCACTGTAAAAGAAAACGAAGAGACATGTAGTTGAACCCTACTGCCTCCCCTTCACACAGACATGCACACAGTGTGTTATGTTTTCCCCGAGAACAAGAATTGTGAGGAAGAGTGGACACTAAGGCAAGTGAACATCTTCTCATACAAATATTGTAAAACAGAGAGTTTTATTCTTTGCAACTTCTCATGTAAACACTACATTCTCTTACAGGTGTGTATCGGTCAAGGAAACAGATGGAAAAGGGTTGAGTTTGGGATTAATATACCAAAGGGAGTAAAAAATAAATACAGAGCTCACTAGAATAGAAGAACATTGATTTTTAAATAAAGTATGTGCCATATTAAGAGGCAAGTGTGGAAAAATTGCATGGAATTTGACAAGTGGATATGGCCCATAGTGAATTTTCAGCACATGTTTTTCATGGAATATTAGCTCATTATTATATGAAAAACAGACTAATGCTAAAACACCTTTGGGAGTCTTTGTCTTTGGACTAAATAACATCCTACAGTTTTGTTTATTTTGCATCATTTCCTAGCTTTATGTACACCAATGTGTGTTATGATTAATTTAGTATTCAAAGTGAAATGCAACACTTTAAAATCATTTGATCATACTACAACTATGATTAATCAGTTTTGGTCTCTGTTTCTGTTGGTGAAACAAAGTGCCCAACACCTGCCAGAGTATAGCACATGGGACCTCTGCTTCAATTCCCAGGAGAGCCTTCGTACCAATATGAAACTCCATGGGCCTGGCTTTTACTATCTGTATTCCTGCCAACACTGGTGAGAACTGCCTGTCAGGCTTTGCCTGTACTCTTTTCAGCTTCTCTAGTCTGTGTCTCTAAACTTTCCCACATTCCTCCCACCACGCAGTTCCAAACCTTCCTGAACCACATGGTCAGATGAAGTAATAGCAACAGTCACACCGATTACTGTCATGCCAGTCATAGTGACATCAATTTTCCCTATTAGTCATCTTTTCTACTGCTGGTACAAAGTATCTGACCTGTACTGTTTACAGGAGGAGCGGATTTTTTGACGGCTGGAAAAAGGGAAGTTCAGTCCCTTGTTGGACGGCTCCCGGTCAGAGATCATGGTGGACATACATGGCAGAGCAGTGGTGCTCCCTTCATTTTGTGCTGGCCAGGAAGCAGAGCAGGAGAGGAGAGCTCCAGAGAGGAAGGGACCAGGGATCAGGTCTAGTGCCCCAGGCTGTGTTTCCATGACGAGCCCATCCACAATGGAAGTGTGTTTCCCTAATTCCTGAGGCAGTTCTCGGGCCAGGCAGGATGACAATCCAGAGTAACAATCCATAGTACCCACCACGTAAGAGACTTCTCTAACTGTGCCGTCAGTGAACACCCTCGGGAAATGCTACATTTATACACAAGTCCAGGTAGCTACTATATATGAATGAAATATAGGTGACAATCAAAAGCAGAATGACTGAAGTTAATCCCACCATTAAAGACAGGGAAACAAAACCTTTAATTAATTTATTTATTTTATTAATGTATTTTTATAAGTATATGTTTGCAATAGATAGTAATTGCAGTTACCGTGGGGAATTTGTACATGTACATAACACATCTTAATTCATTTTTGTCCCTTTCTCCTTCCACCTCCTCTTGCTTGCTCAAATTTTTAGTTCCCTTCCCATTCATGAAACTTAATTTTCATTTTATTCTTTGATTCTATTGATCATTTTCCCTTGCTTATTTCAGCCTCTTCATCTCTTCTTCTTCAAATTTATAAAGTATGTCCATATTTCAGCTATATATCCTTTATTTTTTGTTTATATTTTGGGTTTCTCATATAAGATATATAAACTTGTGTGTCTGACTTACTTAGACTTAATGTTATGGTCTCCAGGTGCATTCATTTACCTACAAATGCCTCAGTGTTAACATTCTTTATTACAGAGTAGTTCTCCATAGTGTATAAAAGCCATGTTTTCTTTATCCAGTCATCTGTTGATGGACATATAGTGAATTCCCAAGATTTCACTGTTATAAATTGTGCTGCTATACATATGAATATGTATTTATCACTGTAGTATGATGACTTTAACTCTCTGAGAAGATTCCTAAAAAGGGAATAGTTGGATCGAATAGTATTTTGAGAAAGCACCATATAGATCTCCATGCTGGTTGCACTGGTTTACATTTCCATCAAAAGCGTAGAAGGGTTCCTTTTTCTCTGCAGCCTCACCACCATTTGTTATTATTTGATTTCTTGATGATTGTCATTCTGTCTGGAGTAAAATGGTATTGGCCAGCGATGTTGAACAGTTTTTTGTGTATTTATTGTCCATCTGTATTTCTTCTACTAAGAAGTGTCTATTTATTTCAGTTGCCTGTATTTTTACTGAGTCTTTTATTTTGGGAGGTCTAGTTATTTTGACCTTTTCATATATTCTAGAAATTGTCCTTCACAGAAATAGCTTTTTCTGTGGGAATTTTTTTTACCATTCTGTGTGTTTCTCTCTTCACTCAGTTGGCTCTTTCCTTGATTGTGCAGAAGTTATATAATATGAACCTCTTTGCTGAGTCTCAGTAGTATTTCTTATAACATTGGTGTTCTGTTCAGAAAGTGCTTGCCTATGCTTATGTCTTCAAAAGTTTGACCTCTCTTATCTTCCAGGAAATTGTTTCTGTTTTAACATTTAAAACTTCGATACATTTTGATTTTACAAACTTGAACAAATTGATATTTTGATGAAATTATCATGAATTTTATCACAAAGTACATGTTATTCATGATAGACCCTCACATCTCTGCTGGATTGTAACACATTATAGTAATTTTTACTAATGGCACTGAGAAAGTGGGTACCTGCTATCTGATCTCAAAAGGGTACACTCAATGTATTTATCCTGAGGCATGAACAGAGGTGAAGAGTTTACATGGGGGGATCTTCATGTTATATTTCATTTGGTGCTCTGTGTCCATTGGTTCGGCATCCACTGATTCAGCCAACCACAGTCAACAATATAAAAAAAAACCCTACATCTATATTGAACATATTTGGGTCCTTTTATCTCGTCATTATTCACTAAACAATACTTCATATCTTTATGTCATTTATACTTTATTAAACATTATACTTTATCTTGAGATGATTTAGAATATGCAGAAAGAGATGCATAGGTTAGAGGTGCAGTGGAAGTACTTTGCCCTATGTGCAACACATTTGAGCATCTGCAAGTTTCGATGTCTGTCAATTACCTTCATGGATACTGGCAGAAAACTTTTGTATTTATGGAAATAAAAATTTTTAAATAAGTGTCTTCAGGTTGGAAAGTTTTTAAATAAATTATAGAATATTTAAAGATATGATATTGTACATCTAGAGATTTAAGGAATGAATGTGGACTTATTTTTACCAAGATAATTATGCACTTATCCATTTCCTCAATCTTAGGCTTGATCTAAATTATGGATAATACTGAATAAAATAGCCACAGATATACATGATTTCTATGACTGATGATTGGGAAAAGCTGTCTTGATTAAAAGTTAATTGAAGGAAAATAAGAATGTAGATACATAGTCATAATTTTGCATACACTAAATATAGATAATACTTTCAAATATATGCAATTTTCATCATTTTACTTTTGTTACTCTTTGTGTGTGTAATTCTTTATGTTTTTATCTCCAAGTATTCTCCAAGTCTTCGACTTTCTGCATATTATCAGACAGAACATGTAATGAGGTATGTTACAGTTATCAGCTGAAAAAAAAGAGGTATTCCATGAACTAGTGCCACATTTAAATTTTCATAGCTGAGGAAATAAGAAAGAAGAGCTAATTTATATTGAGAAACTTTTGAAAAATCCTTTAAATGCAAGTACCTGAATGCACATTTCAGACTTTAAAAATTAAGGCATTTTATAGTATTATAGTTGACACAAGCATCAGTGGAAGAAAATTCATCATGCTAGAAAATAATTGAACTTGTGGCTGAAATGTTCCCAAGAACAACCTTTTTATATCTGTGGCTTAAATAAATGTTTCCCATTTCAAAGACAACTCTAACTGCACCGTATAGCTCAAGTGATCAGTAACAGTAGACAAACTGACTTCTTCAAGGAGTCTTGATTTTTACGTGATCTGATCAACTCACAGAGTGTAAATTCTACTGTCAGAGCTAAACATATGCACAGTCTTATCAGAATTCTTGTATTGCGGGCATCTGGTAAAATATGTACATGTCACCAGCTTCTTTCAAGTAGTGTTTATCATCATTCCCCTGATTGCCTAATATAAGTTTACAACCAGTCTCCTAGGTGTACTAGTATATTACAGCTCTCCCACAGATACCATAAACAATGACATCTTTGGTAATGAACGGCAGAATCATGCCAACCTAAGAGTATATTATCCATCTCCATCTCTCCTTGCTGATACACAAGTGAGGAGATCATTGCTTAGTCAAATGGACTTAATACACCAAGTCTTCACTGGTGGCACGTGGAAGGCATTTTACAAGCCCAATCAATTATAAAGACAACCAAGATGTCACTTATATAAACAGCACTAACATCTCTTTTATTATTTTTTCTTTATTTGTTTCCTACTGTGAAAATTTTCAAAAGCATAGGATTTTAGGACTAGAAGTTACTTTAAAGATTCTGGTTTAAACATTTAATTTTTAGGTTAAGGGGCACAACACTGATTTTTGTCATAAAGGAACATTATTATGGATGTGTCATGCCCACATTTATTCTTTAGAATATTTCTGTTGATGAATTATTGTTTAATTTTGTAAGTTTTATTATCATAAACCTTAAATACTTAACAGAAAAAATATTTAAAAAATAAATTGAATTTTTGGTATTTAGTATTTAAAAGCATCAAAATTTTCAACATGGACATCTTTTGGTGTACTACACAGATAAATTCCTGTATAATTACAATGAAAATAGAGAAGTAGAAAGCTCTAAAAAATCTTTACTTCAATTACCACCCCTAAGGCAGTCTTCACACATGATAACATCACTTCCCATACACATGCATCACTACTCATTTCACATGTGTTTTGCTTTGCTGACCTTTTTGTAGGACATACTTGACATCCTTCTGGTCTTGCTGTTTCATCAGGAAGTTCTTCTTATATTCTACAATGTGTAATTAACAAGTACTTAAAATATTGGTAAAGTATTAAATTCTTACATGCGTTGTGAATTTAGAATAAACATCAACGTTTTCACATCAACTGTGTACTTGCTTACCAAAATAAAATATAACATCAAAAATAAATTCTTTTATGAACTACAATGAAAATACCAATAAGCTCTACAACAAAAATAATCTTTGCTTCACTTGTCACACTGTAGAAAGTCTTTGCACATGACAATTGCATGCCCCATGTACACATCTTGCTTTCATTGACGGTTGTCAACTTCTGCTATGTTAGCAAATATAAGATCAATCAGAAACTGGTAAAGCTGCCTAGGATTTAGCTCAGTGGTATAAGCACCTGCTTAGCAGGTGCGTGGTTATGGGTTCAATCCCCAGTACCAAAAAAAAAAAAAAGGAAAAGAAACTGGTAAACCAATTGTTAAATGTCACATTCGGATTAGTTTGGGAGATGGGAGCAACACGTTTGTCACAACATCATGTGGATTATTACTGTATGAATCAGGACCTAGTGGCTGAGTTCCAGTATAAATTTATAAATTAAAAGCATAATAAGTCTTTATACCTAGAAGAGTATAAATTTTTATGCCATATTTTGAAGATTTTTTTGGAATTTATTACCTGAAGCTAGCATGGCCATACTGCAAGATGTTCATTAGTAATCATGTATTCAGGTGGTGTATAAATTGCTTGACAATTGCATACAAATCTCTCAGACTGTGAGCAGATAGCAGCCAGATTATCAATTCATTTTCATTTTAGCAAGTGGTTTTGTCATCAAACCCCAGGCAATTTTGAATGAAACCAGATAGTCTCAGTATCATCCTTATTCTACAAACCTCAAACCCACACCTATCACTTTTTCTTAATTCTTTTACACCCCTGTGATTTCCAGTGGAAAGCTATGCTAAATGTGGAGGACCTATGAATGCTTTCAGGTCACCTAGTGGAGTGTCATAATAAATACATTTTTGAGTGTGTCTATTGGTCCACTCAGAGCACTTTACTTGTATTTTGACATTTGTTTATTTCACAACATCTTGTAGCATTTTGCCTGTTACAAGCAGTTTGCAACACTCAATGGCCATTCTAGAATTCCATCCAAAAGACTTAACCCCTGCCAAAATCCTTGCTATATTTTTTTACCTAGTTCTAATATCAGTTGTGCCATTTGGTTGCATGCCCATTTCGCACCATTTTTACTCGTCAAATATATACTCGCATTGCTGTTTTCTTCATCATCTGAATCAAGGAGGTCTGCATTCCCCGTGTCTATATCAATCAATTCTTTCTCCACTTCACTGTCACAGAGACTCTGGCTCACATGGTCAGCATCAAAGTCATTCTCACCTTCATCATCCATACAGGAAGGATCTGATCATTCATTTGTAATCTCCTTCGAAACTTGCAAATCTGATTTTTCATGTGCCATTGTACTGAATTGGGCTACTTCTGAAAAATCAAAAGAAAACTTTTAAAAGTGAATCCTAAATGCACAAAAATTTAGCTATGAGCATTTCATAGGTAAAATTCATCTGTTGCTGGTTTGGATCTTCTGTGAACACATCCCTATTCATCTATCACAGATGTCAGTGCACAGAAGGGTTCTTGCTTACTGCAGGCACAGCCGTTGTGAATAATAACCACATTCGATTTATGGTAAAACATGTATTTACAGAACAGACTAGTAATGTGGGTGTATTTTATCCCCTGTGATGTTCAAGTAAACATACATGAAAGCTGTTTGATGGGGCATTACATGGATAAAAATCCCACTTTGACACATTTGCACATGTGCACACACCTTGCCATTCCTCATAACAAATGGTTAAACATGAAGACTGCTTCCTGTCCCCAAACAGGTGCAGTGACCAAGTCACACAGCCAGCTACTCTTATGCTAAAGTACAAATTTACAACAGGAAATATTGTATGGGTTGTTGTAACCCAGTGTTATGCTCTAACAGTGAAAAAGCTAAAGCTAAAAAAAGTCAAGTTAGTTTTTTTTTAATTACACTAGAAATTGGTGATATATTTAGAAATAAAAGTGATGACCCCCAGTCTGTTGCTAATTCAATTAGGCCAGGGTAATTTTTCAAATTATTTGAAATTCCACAAATGAGTCTGTTTAGTGTACCATATGTTTTACATTTAAAAGATTATCGACTCTTCCTCTTTTCTGTTCCCTTCCTTCACTTCTCCTCTCCACCCATACTTGTTTTCTGTGGCTCACTCCTCTTTTATTTTTCTTTCCCATTGTCTATCCTTTGCATGTCTTCCCTTCATCTGTCCCTCCCTTCCTTCCTCCCTCTATTCTCCATCCTCCCTCTTTTTTTGGGCTTCTCTCTTTCCATCTTTCCTCCCTTGCTTCTTGCACCTCCTATGTTGCCCTTCCTTTATAGCCTATTTTGCCACAGGATGTAGACACTTCTCTATGTGTGCTTACATCATGTCATTTTGATGAAATCTGTGTAATGTTTCTTGTCTAACCTTTGGCTTTGGGAAGATGCACACAAGAACTAGTTACTCTCTACTATCCTTCCACTGCCTTAGTTCTCAGGTGCTTATTTCTGATATTTTGTCAAAGGGCCCAAAGTGTCAGAATGTAAAAATTAATGGAATATTTTTACAGTGTAATTAACAGTATCATTCTTTTGATTATTTTCTGGATTATTATTAAATACTTATTTTCTTCAATAATAAAACTTTAAAATATTTTATCAACTGCTTTAGATGAACTGACTTTGTTTCATAAGCTTTACATAATAGTTTATGAAAGTGAGAGGCCTTATCACATTCTAGAAATTGTTGAATAATATTATTTTAGCATATATTAAAATAAAAAATCCTCTTGTGTATGCTAAATTTAAATTAAGAATTAAAACAAAAACCACAATCATTAATAATATAGCAGTCTATATTAAGAAAACCATTTTTGGAAAGCCATTAGCTTCCTTATTTAAATATATGCACAAAACAATTGCTAAATATCTCTGTAACTGAATGAGATATGCATTAGAATAATAGATGAATAGAAGGATGATGAAGATATTACTTACCCTGTAAAGATATGTACTCAAGAATGGAGATTTAAAGAATGAAAAAATAACATGATTGGAAAAAATCTTAATAGTCAAAGGAGGGAAAATTGAAATTACTTTCTTTCCACTGATTTGAAAGATGACATTTATAATGACACTCAAAGTAGAGTTAATCTTATGTCTACAAAATTTGACCCATTTATAAATACGTGAGATACTTCATTGACTTCAGCAGAATGTTTTTGAAATGATCAAATCATTTACAAGTGGTCAAGTTCAAAAATAAATTTTTTCAATTAAAATAAAATAGGAAGGATATTTCATGGCAGTAAGAAATATTTATGCAGCAGAAATAATAAATGATTTCTTGTGCATTTTCTTTAAAATTATGATACTTAATACTTCCGGAACTAGGGAATATATGGCCCAGTGAATACACAGGTCAGATTCATTGTAGTTTGCAGTGTAGGGAACACTCCTCTTAGGTGATTATGATCCTCACAGTATATCAGAGCAGGAATCATTTAATAAACTAATGAGGACACTATACCCCAGGGAGATCAAGAGACTTGTCCAGAGAAGGGAATTCTGGTGGATGGGCCGGCTTAGAATCTTAGCTCCTAAGCAAACCAACAAACCAGAATAACCTGGTCCAGTACAGATATGTAGAGGTTACATGAGCAAACACTCATGAAACCTTCTGATTTTCATATTGGAACTAACAGATGAAGATTCAAGTGGATGAGTACTTATGGTACATTATGATGTTAGCTGAAAATCATGTTTGTGAAGATTGTGAATAAAAAATGAGATAATTTTCTTATCAAGCCAATTATATTTTGTAAATGTTCCTGAAATATATATAAGTTTATATATAAAAATGTAGCCACTGACTTCTTTGTGAGTTTCCATGGTGTTTACCAAGATAGGGCAATGAATGGCATTAAGTGTGCCTTTCTATTCTAGTGGAATATGTATAATTTCTGTTATGAAGAAATAATACTTTAAAAAACTAAACTTTTATGGATTAAAATATATAATTTGAGGAATAAAATTTTCAAATTATTGCATGAACATTAAGTTAATATCTTCATCATATATACATTGTGTGTGTTTGTGGTGACTATTATTTTTAACTCTCAACTTTATTTTATTTTCTATCCTTTTATTATTTCAGATACAAGTTATATTCTTAATATTCTCTTCCTTTCTAGAAGTTACCCTTTTGCATTCTTCATAACTCTTTTAATAAGCAAAGTTCTAAATTTCACTGAAGCCTAATTTATCAAACTTTTCCTTTATGAACAAACAGTATTTTAGAGAACAATCATGACCATCATAAATTTATGAATATATTCTGCTATGTTGTTTTCTATAGTTTTTGTTTCACAAGATGATGCCTCCCTATCTACATGGAATTCGTTTTTGTATAATGTATATTAGATATCAATATTCATTTATTTCTTTTTCAATAAGATATAAAATTACTAAAACAACATTTACCATATTTGTTATTTTCTCACTTCATCTCAGTAACATGTTTGTTTTATATCAAATGATCAAATATTTGTGTGTTTGTCTCTGCTATTTATTCTATTCCTTTGATTTCTTGCTCTACTCATGAAAAAGCAGACAGCCTTGACTACTATTAATGAAACTTTAGAGCAGATGTATAAAACCTCCAACATTATTCTTTTTCAACAGTGTCTTACAATGTTTGGTCCTTTTGTATGTCATAAATATGTTCCAATTAATTTGTCAGTTTTCTCAAAAGAAATGAATAGGCAAACATATCTGTTCTGACTTGAACTGAGATTGCTGTTAAATTTGCATTTTGGTAACAACTTTGAACACTACAGTTCATAAGCATGGTATACACTCCCACTCTACAGGTTTGCATTAATTACTCTCCATAGAACTTTATATTTCCATACTTAATGTACATTTTGCATGTTAATTCAAATAAAAAGTTAAAATAAATGGCTTAGAATTTAAATAAAAGGTAAAATTTAAATGGCTTAGCCTGGACTTAATATAATAGTAGCTAGTAACTGTAAGTATTTATTCAGCATTTATAACATGTCTGACATTATGTTCTCATTCACTTTTCAATATTTCATTTCGCCTTCACTACAATCTCATAAGTAATTGTATCGTTTTCATTAAATGTAAAACCGTGATTAAATAGGTTTCATAACTTTCAGAGGTCACATGGTTGGTATTTGATAGTATCCAGACCAAAACTCAGACCTAACATCAAAACCCATATTCTTGAAACCTCTGTTTTTTTTTAAATGGACACCCCATTTATACTTTTGTATTTTGGATTTAATAATGGGTATATTACCAATATTTATTGCTAGATTATTTTATAAGAGTTGTTAAATGTTCTGATAGAAAAGTATTTGGAAAAAGACTAGGATGTGATCAGGAATACTAGTTTCAGTGTGAAGTGTCCCGGCTCTGGGTCCCACAGTAAACTGTCTGGGCAGTCATGTGAATGTGCTGCATTTAGTGCTGCTGCCGAGACTGCTCCCTTAGGTGATGATGGTGAGTGTCTTTGCACACCTCTTTGTAAATTTCATTCTGCTTTGAAATTCTGTTTCTTTAATATGTTTGTTATAAATAGATTTGGAACATTTTAAATAATGTTTCTTTTGTTGTTGCCCCAGTTTATTTTTATTAATTAGACAAAGAAGAAAAGTTGTTGAAATGACCATTCTACTATCCATAGACAGTCTAATATTAATTCCTATTTGTTTTTTGAAATGTTTAGGACTTCTTTAATTCTCTCTAGGGAAAGGTTAAGAAATTAGATGTATTATATAGATAATATTTAGTGATGGTTTGCTGTTTGTAATTCAAGGAAAAATAAAATTTCTCATTTAAATTTCTCCATTTTCAAATATGTTATCTAAGCATCTAAAACACTGCACTCGAAGACTATTTCCAATGATGTAAATTGACTTGTAAATCTTTCTTTTCAACCAGATTCCAGTTTATCCTTTACAGCATAAACATGCATCTCACATGTAGTGAAGGCACAAGATTCACCTGTTCCTGAAAATGCAAATCTTTGCCATTGTTTTGTTACTGGGATATGTAGTTTTGTTTTGAAGTCTAAAATTGCCACACTTACGTTTCAAAATAGCAAACAGAAATACACTTGACGTAGTCAACAAGTTTGTATGTGTGGAGATCAGCTCGTTACTTGATCTCACTAACATCAACATTGGTTACACCAAACCTGGACTGGAAGAAGAGTTTGTTGATACCTGAACTTCCTGTAATGTCTTATTCGCTTGCTAGGCTTGCATCACATGTCCATGACTTCCTGTCCTGGTTGTGCACCAGGCTACATAGGTCATTGGAAGAAAGTAGCTAAAACCAGGAACAGAGTCCCCAGCATTGCATACCAGGGCACAGGTGCTGTAGGAACACTTCGGCATTTCATACAAGGGTGCATCCTTCACCTTTCCATAACTACACATGCCCACTGGGAAATTGTTTTATAAAAAGTTTAATGGTGCTCATAAATAAACACCGACATTTGCCTTCTTGCCGAAGTGGAACTGAAAAAGTTTATTAAGTGACTGTTTCTGAAGTGGCAGGTTTTTGGATTTTACTGTGGTTTCTTTTGGCATCACCTGTTTTTGTGTTGTTTTTCTCAGCTTTTTCTTGTCTTGGTTTGTTTGTTTTTGCAACCCATGTGTTGAATAATACGTTGGTTATCTGGCTCTTCCTTCTCTTTATTCTATTGATCCATAATATATTTTTATTTTAGAAGAATTGAGCTGGAATTCATTACTCTCTTTAGTCTGGTATTTCTTTTGGTCATTTTAATTATCACTTGGGTAGAAGGCTACACATCAGCTGATTAATATATATATATGATGTATATATATATATATATATGTATATATATATGAGCTAAATTTACTATCAAGAAACTGAAATTTTATTTCCTCATTATTCAGATAGTGTCTTTGTTCCAAGATCATCTATTCATGGGTTTCATGGGTCCTTTGTTAAAAAATGGAGAGACAAAAAATAAAAAAAGTACTTATTGGGAAACGGGAATTTTTCTCATCTCAAAAGATAGCATTATGTTGTGGTTCCAGGTGTATTCATAAGGGAAAGAACTAGGTTTGATGTTTTAATGAGACAATGAGAAAGCATTTAGGTTGTGAATGAAGTGTTAATATGAGCAAAAGTAATTAACAAGAATAAAGGAAGTTGCTTTAAAATGATAATAAATATAAAACAATTGATTGAAGTATACATATTTTAAGAGTATTTGAGGGAAATTTAACTTTAAAGAAAGATTTTGTCTTGGAAAGAAATTAGTCCACATTTTCTATTATTCACAAAGTCCTGACATTGATGCTGACACCTGGGTATTTTTACCTGTTTCTTCTCAGCTGTCTCCAGCACTGGAGGCAGACAGGGAAGGAAGTCTCTCTCAGTGACTCACTGATGTCTTGAAAGACACCCAAAATGAGTTGCCAAGAATAAAATAGCAGCGTTTTAAAGAAATTCCATTCTTACACATGTGAACTTGCCAACCTCAGACTGGGTGAATTAATTATGCTCTGATAGGTTAGCCCCTGAGAACGAACTTTTGAAGATCTACTTTTTCCTCTAATCAGCAGAGCAGTTTAGCATTTAAACCTGCCCCCAGGGAAGGGCACAGAACTCACTGTGAAAAAAATCTTATCTTCTATTCATAATTTTTGGTTGGTAATTTGAAGTTATTCTTATTAAAGAAATTAAAACCCCAAATTATTAGTATGCCTATTATTTTCTTCAGGTTGGACATAAACGTTAGTTGGAATCAACTTATAAAAATTTTATGCTCAGCAAAGGACCACAAACTAGCTAAGTGAGAAGCACAAGTCGGTTAAAATTGGGGAAAAAAAATCATTCATTTTTAGAGGAAGAAAATGGAATCTTAAAAGTAAATACACCAAATAAAGATTATAGAATTAAAGTTTTAAAATGATGCAAATCGTCTCATGTCCTGTGCCAGACAAACTGTATTATTAACGTGACTTCACTAAGACACCTGACGAGGTGGGTGCTAACCTCACAGGTAGAGTAATGCACAGCAGCTGTGCACAGCTGTGGGGAAGACCCAGGTGGAGGAGGAGTCACTGTGACGCCGGTGGTTGTCCTCTCCAGGTGCCCCTCTGCTGCGCTGCCTGGCCTCCATGAAGTGAGATTTGCTTTTCTGTACTCCTCTATAACGATCTTTCAGCCTTGGCCCTATCTGAAATGGACTGAATCCGCTGAAGCCCTGAGCCACATAAATCACCTTTCCTTTAAGTTGTGTATATCAGAAATTTCACCTCACAATGGAAAAGCTGACCAATACATACACTAACCAATTCCTCCATATTAATATGTACTTTAATGCATGAATAATATATATAAGCATACAAAATATAGTAGTTATTTTATCATGCTAAAAGACTAGAAATCCTTCTTTATTTTTCTGACAACCCAAATTATTTTCTCTTTTAAAAACATTCCTCTTTGGCTGAATAATATCCCGGGGGGGGGGGGCGCATGTGCGCACATGTGTGTGTGTGTATGCTACACTTTTTTAATCCACTCATTCATTTATTAGCACCTTGATGATTCCATATGTAGGCTATTGCAAATTGTGTGGTGATAAGCATGCAAGTATGTGTTTAATATACTGCATTTACTTCCTTGCAATACTACAGCCATAGATACAAAGTAGTGAGATGGTTAAATCTTAACTGTTTTTCTATTTTTATTGTTTTGAAGACCTTTCATAATATTCTCCAATGTAGTTAAAATCATTACATTCCCACTAGCAGCATATAAGATTTTGCTTTTCTTTGCACCCTCTCCAGCATTTGTTATATTTTGCCTTTTTGCTATTACCATTCTAAACAGAGTGAGGTGATGGTTTTTACTTGCATTTTCTGATGGTTAGTGATGCTGTGCACTGTTTCAAATAATCATTGCTAATCTGCATATCTTTTTTTGAAAAATATCTATTTAGATCATTTATTTTTCAGATTATTTGGTGAATTTTGTTGTTGGATATTAATCACTTGTTGGATGCATAAGTTGCAAATATTACTTCCCATTCTGAAAGTTGTCTTTTAGATTGTTTGCTAGTTTAATATAATTCTATTTGCTTCTTTCATTTGATTTATTGTCTTGTTTTCAAAGTATTCTCTAAAACAAACAAAAAACCAAGAAAATGCATATACTTCTTCTTGTTCTTCCCTTTGTTTTCCTTTTTCTTTCTTTCAGTTGTCTTCTTTCTTGTTTTATTTTTCAAAAAAGATGAATAAATTGAATGTTCGTCACTATCTTTCACCACATATTATGCAACTTCCTGACAATGTCTTGGACTCTGTATACACTGTCACGCATTAGTACTGGGAACGCTGAGTGTTCAGCAGATGTGGACAGTGCCTGCTCTTGAAAAACAGCAAAAACTATAGTTTTGACTTTATTTTAAATCTATAGTTTGGGTTTCCTATGTCTACATGTAGTTAGCTTCATTCTATTTATATTGCTTACCTAATTTTGAATTTATATAGATTTTATATTGTTTCATTCTAATAATAGAATTATTTAAAAATGAACACATAATATATGGGATTGAGTTCTAAAAGTATCTAGTAATATTTTTCATATTTTTAGCGTGCATGGAGTAAAAGTCCGAGAATAGCTTAGTTTTACAAATTAGAGAAATGCCTGAGTAGCAAAACACCTGAATAAAAAATGTCATTTTTCTTGCTTTTGGACCAAGATCCAGAGACAAAAGTAGGGTGGGAGTGAAGGAAGGAAGCAAGGAAGGAAAAAGTATAAATGGAAAGAGAAAAGAAAAAATATTTAAAAGCATTCTTAAATTCTTAAGAATTAAACATGATCAAATTAAACTGAAACTTTTAAAGAAAACAATACATATTGAATAAAGGCAAAATTTGAGATGCTTTACAACCAAGACATTTCTCAAAGTCATTTTTTCAAAAGTAAAGAGTTGCCTGATTTTACTTGCACCTAGAAATCCTACTTCATCTAAAGGAGCCACTGAGCCTCCGATAATGGCTTAGCATGAAGAGATGAAGAAAGGCAACCTGTTTTTATTTTGATTTAGATTTGGCATGGCAGAGCATGAAAATCACTTCACTGGGGTGAAACATAAGGGATCTTGAGATGTTAAACTCATTTGGTATTGAGAAACAGTAGGAGGTAGGAGGTGTAAGAAGATACACTGCCTGTTCAAGAATAATGTGAGAAGAACAAATGGGAAAAATGGGAACTATGAAAACCTCTATGGAAATACAAAATTAATCAAAATGCAGACCAGTTGGTTAGCAGAAAAAAAATCAAGTATGTATCTCAAGACTTTCTCTGAAGGAGAAACTACAAATAACTTTTAGATGTTTAAAGAATGAATCACTTTGAAGGCAGTGAGTGCTACGTTGATTCTAATATGTGTTAATTTAAAATATGAAATTATTCACTGGCCCTCAGAGTTTTATCATGCCCGTGCACATTAGGAATCTTCAAAAAATTAAACACACACAGTTCCCAAACTTGTTCAATGAGAATCTTTCTTTTTAATGTTGAGTATTTGATATAACCATTATTCCATAAAGCCCTCTGTACAGTACTGGCTTTGGGTATGAAGGTTAAAGGAAAAGAATAATACCTACCAAAAGGTTTCATAAACACACCTATATTGAAATGGAGCACTTAGCCCATTGTTATAAATATTGAAATATATAAGGATGATATAGTCCTGGTCCTGAAAGACTACATGTGGTCTCAGAATGATGTCACGAAATAAGGCTGGGCAGGAAAAAATAAATTGTAAAGGACGACAAATAATATATCTGTGGCACCTCTGAGATACTTACAATTACTCACTGTGTAAAACTGAAAAGGAATGATGTTCATATTATTAAAAACCCTAGATTATATTGTAATTAAATATGAAATGGAAAAAACAATGGCTGAATGACTAAACTAGTGGTGAAGCTCAAATTTATCAATGAAAGCAAAACATTATTCATTTCAGAAGAAAAAAATGAATTGTAAAGGGCTTTTGGATACTGAGTCATTGTCTAAAATGGTTTCCTTTTATTTCCACGCATCACACCAGAGTCAGCAACCCAGTGACCTCTCTGTTCTGCACTTGCACACCCAATATGTTCCTTATGATATTTGTCTGCCTCCTCCTGGAGCCTGTATAAAACATTGTTTGAACATTCAACACTGTTGACAATTGTCTTTCCATTGAGAAATCATTGACCTTTAGTTTCCATGATATTCTCTTCCTTCTTTTTGCTTTGGAACTTCTATGCATGCTTCGAATGATTCGGTTTTAGTTTTTAAGATTGCCACTTGAATTTTCATTCTTTTAACTCTGTTTACTCCTTATGACTGAGTCATATATCTCTGTGGCTAGATTGATGACTGTAATTAGATTTGACTATGTAGCCATTTTCAGCCCATAATAATCTCCTGACTCTCAGAATAGTTATTTTCATACCTACTAGTCATTTCAACCCAGGGGCAACAAAAATTTAAAATTTACATAACCATTTTATTTTTCCCATATATTTCTGCATTTATATGTATAGTAACAAGAAATGTAACTTTGCCAGCATGTGTCTGCCAGGGTAGGGACCTGTTAGAAAGCACTAACTTTATTCTGTAGCCCAACATGTTTTAATGCTCATTAGCAAACCTGGTAGATTTAACGTCCTCTCAAAGTGAATTCTGCTTCTTCTAAGTGTGTCAGATTGTCTTAGCTCAGCCCTCACCATATTAAAGCTAACGAAAAATAAATATAAAATATTAGGTAAAAACATATACACATAAGCTAGAAACCTTGATAGAAGAGATTTTATGTGTAATATGTATTTGATAAAGCTGTGTATAATCAGCATATAAACACATGTATACAGGTGCTCACATTCATATGTGTGTGTAGATAGTCATATACCAAGTTATTGGCAAAGAAATTCATCTGGACAAGATCTGTTAAATCTACAAAGTGTGAATACTTTCATTGCTTTTACACAGCTTCGTTGAAACATAATTCACATACTACAAAGTTTACCTGTTTGAAATGTACAGCTCCGTGGTTTCTAGCAGATGTACACAGTTGTGCAAACATTCCTTAATAATCTAATCATAGAAAAATTTCATGTTTCCTCCAAAAAAGAAGCCTCATATCTGCTAGCAGTAATTCTTTTCCTTGGTTTTGGGTTTTTAAACAATCCCAGAACATAGAATAAAAAGTGAATATTTCTAGGCTATAATGTTAGAGAAACTCAAATAGGTAGGCATGTATACATCGTCTGTCTCTGGCTGTCTTTCCATCTCTACCAGACATACCCTAACCCAAGGTGCTGCAGCCAATTTGTTGAAATAGTGAGGCAACCCAATTCAATATACTTATTCCAGAAAAGTTAGCAGTGCCTATCATTAGAAACACTCAAACATGGTACAGACAATGCCAAACAATGGGCTGCAGCGATGTCTAAGTATTCTGGGAGACTCAAGTAACCATCCTTATTTTACAATGAACATTTCTTATCAACATGTGTGAAACATTTCAATAACTTTAGAATAAACGTGAATAACACTTATGAACATATGTGGTAGAAATCTACCTTATAAGAAATGGACAGATTTGTAAAGTCAGAAATGAAGAAAAGATTTACCATGACCACTGAAAAATATCCTCTGCTTAAGCATATGAAATTTTATAATATCTTACAATGTTGTAAATAGTACAAAATAAAAGTAAATATAATTTATTTTGCAGTTTTAATTTAAAAGTATATCTACATAAGAATACATACTTTATAATAATGGCAAATATTGAATAAAACACAAAGATAATGTATCAATACATACTAATTTATATAACAATACAATAATAGCTATATTTCCCTATATGGGATAAGTAAATAAGTATACATTATATATATACATATATATATCAGGTATATAAACATTTCACATATATTTCACATATTAGCAAAATACATCGTGACCCAATGCAAACATCATAATAATAGAATAGAGTGAATTGAAGACTAAGGAGATTATTATCTATAATACCTTTAAGTATAATACTTTTAAGTACACATTTTATATATAAGTATAGCTTATAGTGGAGAATATGTAGAATAGAATAAGTAATCTACAAGTCTGTGGCTAGATTATTTTCAGTGATCTTTTTACATGAACGGATACATTTTGTTCCCTTTATTCTCTACATGTTGTGTTGTTGGAATTCATAGTAGTCTTTGGAGCCATAACAATATTATGAGGCTTTTGGGTTGTTTTTATTTTTATGTTTTAAATTGTGCCCTGCTTTGATTTTTTTCAAATATTCTCGGAAGATCGTAGTGAATCTAAATTCATACCATCAGTCTGTGGAACAGTTGGTGCATCTGCTGATTTGATAGACAAAATTCCTGTTATCTAGTTTTAATTTTATTTCTTTTGTTTGAAATGCAACCAAACATTTAGAAATAGCTTATGGACACCTCATATGTCTGAAGAATCTGGACTTTTTAAAACACACTTTTCTACTAGAATGTTGGTGTCTTCTCGATAACTTGCAAATATTTTTATATTTGTTAAGTTTCTTTTTTAATCTATAACTTTAGAAAAAATCATCAACACACTTATTAATGCACAACATGTGACCAACAGTAGGTAATGCTGAGATGCTGAGTTGCAGTCTTCAAAGCCTTTAAAGAATGGTAGCTACTGCAGACGCCAGACCTGCTAGCGTGGACGTCAGCTGGTATATGCTGTGAAACAGCAAGTATCCACTGAGGCAGCAAGAGGAGCCTTCAGCAAGATTTATTTTAATGCATTAAACCATGCAACTTTTTCCTTTCTTTCTAGAACTGAATTCTTACAAAGCCATTGCCTACTCAGATACTATTTAAATATGCACCTACATGTTATTCTTGATCTTTAAGTTTTCTCAAAATTTGATTCATAATTATTGTCAGTGGGATGCACTGATAATAATGTCAGCTTACAACCATAACTCTTCAATGTGCTGAGATTGTGTAGTTGGTTGTGTAAGTGATATTTTAGAAGTAATCTCCCATGAACAGTAGGTGTAAGAGGGATTCTTGTTGCTATCTGTGAGTCAAGGTAAAGCTGGGAGCAGAGAAGAAAAGAGAAAGATGTCCTGGGACAATCTTCCTGGGACAGAGAAGAGGAAGAACTACTCTGGTTGTGTTACTTTTATCACAATTTGTGAGTCTCTATGAAAGGAGACCACAGAAGAGGGGTACAGTACTTTTCTGTGCATTTTGCTGGACTAAGTCTGCACTTTTGTCAAAGAATTATGAATGAACCGTGACTTTCTTCTATCAGTCTAGCTCCTGTATGCTGAGGGTAGAAAATTTTCAAACTCTGAAAATCATTTCTTGCGTTAGCATTCTTATGATAAAGTTTGATATTTTTAAAGCGAAGTGAATACTATAATAAGAAATGCAAAAAATGTACCGTCAGGACGTCTGTAAAATCAAACTTCACCTAAGGATCCTGAGTGCACATTATCAAAAGTAAACCAGAAAATACTGCCCTTGTAAGTAGAATCTCATTGTCTTAAAATACAGTGTGAAAACCTCATATGAGAGAGGAGGTAATTTTAGTGACTTTGATTTACTTTCAAACCATATCTGAACTTCATTAGCAATCTTCCTCAAACCCAGATAAGTATTTTCAACTACCAACAACTGTTTCCCCTACTTTTCAGTCAGGTGAGACATTTATTGAGCACCTGGTGTATGTCTGAGGCAAAGGACTGGTAACATACAAATAGGCAAATCACACCCCTGTTTGGCTGATTTTCACAAGGGATTTAAATCTGTTCAGGAATCACTTCCTTTAAAAACCCTGCACAAAATACCCAAAGCCAGCGCTCCAGGCTCGACTAGACTCTGTTAGTCATCATATGTTAAGGCAGGTTGTTGTCCTCTTCTGAGGACTGGGGCTTGTCAGCTCCTGGTTCTCCTGGTTCAGAAAATGCTTCTTGATAGTTAGAATCTATGGGACAACAGAAAAAAAAACTGAGGAATAAAGTTATTTTCTAAATCCATATAAGAAGGAAAAAGATCAATATAAAGATATATATGGCAAAAGTATGGACTCCAAAGTGAGAAAGGTTTATTTTCATCATAAAGAAATTGGAACCCTTAAAAAAAGACTAACAGTGAAGATGAAAATATGAAGTAAAAGATACCTGTCCCTTAGAGATCTGTGTCAATATGAAGTGAATCAAGCAGAGAAGACTTCTGTGCAGTTGGTGAGGATGGCACACTTTTATATAGACTCGGACTATAAATTCACTTGTAAATCATAATGACCTTTTCTGCTATTCACTGTCTAAACTTAATTTCTTCACTTTTAAACTAAGAAATTAACAGAGGCAAATTAGACATTATATCACAAAATAGCCTTTGGTAAAATTTTCTCCAAAAATTACACAAAAGTACACATAAATGCCTGAAATACTAGGCAATTCCTTCATATCATCATGTGAGCTAATACAGCCATTATCATAATCAAAATAATATTAGGCCTTAATAATTCATGGACTCAATAAGACAGCATTCTCAGCTAAGGTTAATTATTATTATTTTTTAAACACAGTTACTCAAAAACCTATCAATATCTAAGAAAGGAGAATAAGGATAAAGCAGGGTGTGCCTGTGCATATTTTAAATGTTACATAACTCTTTTTACATTTCTTCATAATGCCATAGATATAAGATTTATGGTCAGAAAGAACTCTGTTGCTGACTCTTCGAATACAGCCTAGGACAACATTATTGTTTAGCACATGTAATGCTAAATAGAAAAGAAGATAAAACAAATAGCTGAGTCAATATTGATGTCTTTTCGCCATATGCAGCCAGGAATGTGCTGAAAGCTCCAAAGAGTCTCGGGGCTCCTGTGGTCCTGGAGCTAGGAATTCAGCATGGTGGAGGCCCCATCTGACACGTCTGATTTCTAGAAAGTGTGTTTTGGGTGTGAGCAGCAGGGAGCAAGCATCAAAAGACACACTTGCAGTAATGGTGTTCTGCTCCGTTGGACGTTCCATTCAAAGGGCTGCAGACCTCTCTTTTCAACTCCTGCTCAGCTACCAAGAGACACAGGCCACCCTTGGGACCTGGCCTTATTCCCATTCAGAACCTCATGGGCACATGTCATCTGGTGATTAACGAAAATGAAAGTGAGAACTTCAGCGCTAACTCGTTAAGGAAAGCAGATGTGGTTTAGATTTAAAGGCCAAGAATACCCAATGCAAGAAGTATGTGAAAAACACACCCGTTTCCCATAGCATGTCATTAAGTGGACAGCCACATTGGCTCTCCTCATTTGTTCATCAGAATGTATACCACATTCAGATTCTAATTCTGTATATAATAAATGTTTGCATGTTTTTAAAAAGGCTGTGTGTGTGTGTGTGGTGCTGGGGATCAAACCCAGGGCCTTGTGCATGCAAGGTCAGAACTCTACCCCTGAGCCACATTCTCAACCCAAGGTAACCTGTTCTCAGAGATTGCCAAAAGTGTGTGCTTAGAGCATGCCTTTCATTTGCAAACCGACCAGTCCAGAGCTACACCTGTGTCTTTCCCCGACACCATACATGTCAGGGACATTCCTCTACCTAAAACATCCAAGACCACAGCTATAACTTAGCTACACTAGTACTTCCTTGTTCCCTAGTTACATGCTGTGCTTCCTGTTTCTCAGCAGTTTTAGGTATGACTTTGGTTTCCTGTCTGCTCTTGAGGCTACCTCTGACTGACCATCGCATAAAAGACCCTGAACCCCTTCACCCTTCCTCTGGACCAACTTGTAGGCACATATCTGAGGTTCACTTCCAGAATGCCAGCAGAAAGGACCCTTGGTGAATTTGCTCTTCTTCTCTCTTCTTTTGCAGTCTATCATTTCATAACAGAGATGCTTAACCCTTTTTTATTCACCAGGATAACTTTTAATGCATAAAATAAGGAAATAAAAATAAAATGCATATTGTTATCTAAATACAAACATATCATACTATGATCTGTGCTTGTTTTTATAACATTTTAAACAACAACATCTGATACCCTTAGTGGTCACTTCTTTCTAACTCAGCATCAGTAAGTATGTCCTGTCACAACTGCGAGATAAAAGCATCTGATTGCTGTAGGTGATAAAGTCACAAGGACTGTTGTTGTCAGTGGCCTACAAAATTGTTGAAGGAAATATTAGCTAAAATAACAGGGAAAAGTAGATTTTGATCCCTTTGAGTTTCATAAACCATCCAGACTTTTATTCACAGACACTTCAAGGGGCGGAGAGTCCAAGTAAAGAACTGGCGCCTGGTACTATGTGCTGATACACACTGCACAGCAAAATTTCTGCCGGTCCTCCTGTATTTTCAGGTCTTGACATATTTAAAAAGCAGAGTCCAAAAAATCCTAGCTTGGGCAACAGTACAAATATCTTCTGTAGATTTGATAATTGCCCTTATAATTATTTTGGCAATAAAAGAGGTAAAGAAGAGAAGAGGGTACTGGAACAAGTCTAGCACAAAATCTATCTCTGGCACAGAAGTAAGCTAAGACTTCCTACCAGCATAAAGGTAGAAGTACATAGAAATTTTCAGCATTTTATTTGATGGAAATCTTTCTTCTGGAAAATGCCATCCTTAACCAAGGGGAGAAGAAACAGCTACATCCTTTTTATTGTTATTTTTTCAGTCCTGGATAGTGATTTCAGAGCTTTGGAACAGCGCTACATCGCTAGGCCTTTATGCTTTTTTATTCTGAGACAAGGTCTTTCTAGAATGCTCAATTGTACCAACTGGGCTGGAGTTTACTATCCTTCTTCCTCAGCCTCCCAGAAAATGCAGGAGTATGCCGACATGCCTCGTTTATGTGTCCAAGTTTTAGTGAGGACTGGAAAAGGCCAGGTGTCACAATGACTACAGATGTTAGAGAAATGGAATACAAGCTCTGTAGAGATGCCAGATTTGAAGACATGTCATAAAGGAAGCAGAAATAGATTATCTCTACACTACCAAAGCACAGTTCCAGTTTTCTAAAGTACTTTTAAAATAAAGCACAGTGTAATTTATGTAGTTAAATCTTTTATAATCTGGGCCAAAAATTTGGAAAGACTGTCATTTTTAAGACATTGGCTATTGACCCATGCTATAATAAAATCCTTCGCCAGTAAAGTACTAGTGCAACACACAGTCTGATAAGCCTACTTCATACAACTTTGTCTTTCCACAGCTTACATAATGCTTATGTACATGTGATTCTTATGTTAATGAACAATGTATATATGAAGACTATGTAATGGGGATGTTCATTCAAAAGCTGGTTATTTTAAGTCAATAAGTGGAATATAGATGAAGAGTGAGCATATGGCCTCAGCATTGATTTCCCAGATCTGTAATTCACTAAGCTGAGCTTGAACCACTCAAATGCTCAATAGTTTAGTTTCTTTTATGTAAAACTAAAGAATAATACAAGCAGTCTGTCTCCTAGAGGGACTGTGAATGTTCTATGAGCTAACAAGTGTGATACATTTGGGATACTGCCTGGCACACAGTCAGCACCACACAAATGACAGTTACCCATTTCCAGATGCTCCATGGTTGTAAACAAGCAGACATTCTTAGAAAACTCTGGATTTCTTCAAAATGTGTATCTATGCAATATTATCACTAATTCCAACAACCTTTTCTTTGAGGTACTGTTGAGGTAAAGTTGTCTTCATATTAGAATTGCTACCTTGTGCTCTTTAATTAGGAAAGCAATTTTTCTGGCATTCGGGGTTTTTTGTCTGTTTTTATTTTTTTCAGTAAATTGGTTCTACTGGAGGTAAAGCTAGGTAGGATTAAAAAGTGAGAAAGCACCTGGTGAATAGCCTTACCCAAACTGACCACCATGACTGAAAAGGACCGCTCTCTAGACAAATACCTGGTCTTTGATCTTTCCTGGTCTCTATTTCTTCATCTAAACTATTGATCTTGGAGAACAACTCCATTAGTTGATTATGTGTGGCAAAGTTTATGAAGGCAGTTTAAGAATCCAATAGGTACTGAGAAATCAATTCTTTGCTAAAGTCTTCAAAGAATGTATAAAATATGACCTAAAAACATAACCAAGCAATTAAGTTTCCCTCTCATCTGCCAGTTCGTCAGCACTCACAAACTCAAAGTCTGAGAAATCTCTCATATGAATTTTCCACTCATGCCACAAGTTTTTCTCCAAGGTGCAGCCCTTTCCTGCTTCACGCACCCCCTTCCATATCTCAGTTCTTGCTAAGGAATCTCTGCCTGGCTTTTAGCGTGTTTGTTCTCTGACTGTCCTTTGGGTACTTATTACCATCGTGTGCACCCTCCAGCTCCCTCACCTCCTCTTCCAAATTGTCATGGGAAAGCTGTGGCATTAGATTTTATTCCAAGAGAATTAAATGCATCAGATAACTCTTTGCAGGTTTTATAAAAACAGGTTATCAAAAACACACTTCATTTGACTTCATCTTTCATATCTACTAAAAGTACCACTGTGCTTAAAATCCACAACTTGTAAGCTACAGGGGTTGGTCTATGCTTTTCTGTGAAAACAAAACATGTCGCTGTATGGTGGACCATCCTATTTTGAGACCAGCAGGATAGGATGATTCAAGTGAAGCTTCAAAGCTTGAGAGTTTATTGATGATCAGTTCAATAATAAGCACAACGCTGGAGTAAGAGAAAAAAGTAAAAGATCTCCAAACACCAAATTCCCTCACTGCAATCAAGTGACAAAAGGTCCCAATCCATGTCATTGTTTTTAGCTGTTTAAATTCTACACATTTGGAATACAGCCAGTGACAGCAGGAAGCCCGAGCAATTTGCTTTCTAGTTCCTTCTGTAATTTACTTTTAAGGTCTATGCTACCTCTTGGCTTTTTAGACTTAATATATTCGTGTCATCTTTTCATGTGGAATAAAGTAGAATCTTGTGATGCTCAAGGTTGTTTACAAAAGAAGCCCTCCCTACAAAAAAACTGTTTCACTTAGAATTTTTCTGTCCAAGCTTTTTATATAAGTTTGTAAGACAAAAATCACAGATGACTAGACATAAAAAGAACTAGCAAACCCCATTTTCTTTTATGTGATTTTTTACATTTATTTAAATGTAATTTTCTATTTAATATTAGCTTATATAAAATACATTTTATATGGAAAAAGGCTTCATTAACTGATTGTCTGTGTGTGCAAAGAAACCGAGAATATATGCTAGACTACACTGTTAAAAACCAATGTTCACTAGCATGTATCAGTCAGCATTCAGGAATATGTGAAGTCATCCTTTTCTTAAAATGCAAAGTAAAATAGAAAATATTATATTCTTGACCCTATTTGAATTTAAAATTTAAGGTTCAATCTGAAGTCATCAACGGAATTATCTTCTTTATTATAATAATTACAGTACCTTCATTTGTTTTATAGATTTTGGTAATATTTTTCTCTGATAGTACTATTTAATTTCAGAGTTAATTAAATTAATGGCATCATAGTCTTGCTACACCCCAAAAACTTCCATTCAGCAATACAACCTAGCTTTCAAAGATCTAGAAATTTATCTACAAAAACAGTTTTGAGTGGTCTTTATTATTCCATAGGTAATTACTCATCAATGTTCTATCACTCTCAATTACTCTATACTTCCTTTCTCAAAACTAAAAATTCAGATATAGCCCACTACACAAAAAAGTACTGTGGTTCTCTCATGTTATTGCCAAGAAAATAATTCTCTCGAGGTAAATATTACTTTTGTATGATATTCAACACACAAGCAGGTATCAAATAAAACCCACTTTATATATATGAGCAGAAAGATGCTTCTGGGAAATAGTTGTTCAAATGGTCATTTACGAGGTAATGATTTCCAATTTTGCAAGTAAACTGAAATTGAAATCAGCCTCTTCTCTGTTGTATTAATAGGCTTTCCATGCATCTGCCCACGGAACTAGAGAGTCTAAGTCATTGGTGTCACCAGTAATGGAATTACACAATTGGATCTTATCTCTTACTTTCTTTATCCATTCACCTACTGAAAATTCAGATACTAAAAAGATTTGTCTGTGTAGCTCCATTATTATGAGACTAATTTACCTCAGATCAAATTGGTTTGGATCCAAATCAAAATATTTTTATTGTCTTTATCCTAATCAAAATTTTTAGTGTATAATCAAATTAAGTTACATTTGGCAAAGCAAAGAGGGATTTGGGCTAATGATTCAGCTACTATATAAGAAATATGACACTTTTTCTAATATATTTTATTCATTTTTATTCAAAATAAATAATGTTCTTTGGAATGGTTGGATTACTCTCATTTCTACTTTAAGACTCATCAAATATTCTGGAGTTTGTAAATGCCTAAAGCATTTGCAAATTAACTACAATGTTGCTGTAAGATTAGGGTTTTTTTTGCTCTTTTTAAATTTTTATTTAAAGAGAAAAAAAAAACAACCAAAAAAACAGAAAGAGGGTAGCAACAATACAGAATTCCAAAGAGGAAGGAAAAAAAAGAAGAAAAAAAAAAACAACCACAACAAAACAAAACAAAAAGAACAAAAACACTAAGAAATTGCCACTTGATAAGTTACATACTGTCATTATTGGAAATAGTTGTTCAAGTTACAAAATTAAAGCAGGAAAGTAGACATACAAACAATGAGACTGTTAACAGTTCTGCTCAACATTCTAACAAAAACAGTAATATGGCCTTCACCCCCAGGAAGCCTCCCAGAAAGCAGTATCGCGGCCTGTCTCTTTGGGACCCGAACCTCTCAGACCTGCAGAGTGGCCTGGGCTGTTTGGATTGAAAGTCTGTGCAGACCTGCATCTCGGAGAAACTGTTTGGGACTGGTAGGCCTGCCCTTCATCCACAGGGAACTGCCTGAAGACCAGCATTGGGGCCAGATCTGTTTGGGCCTGTAGCCCCGCCCTTCACCCCCAGGAAGCCTCCGAGAAAGCAGCATCATGGCCTGTCTCTTTGGGACCCGAAACTCTCAGACCTGCAGAATAGCCCGGGCTGTTTGGATTGGGAATATTGTGGAGACTGGCATCTTGGCCAGGTCTGTTTGGGACCAAGAACTTTTCAGAAACCAGCATTCTGGCCCGACTCTTTGGGACCTGTAGCCCCACCCTTCACTCGCAGGGAACCTCCTGGAGACCTGCCTGGGACAAAGCACAGTGGCCTGGCCTGCCTGAGATTCCACAGGCTCTGGGGTGACCACACCCAGCATTCCCCTTACAACTTAGGGAGCCAGGAGCCCACAGAGGGGAGTTAGGACCATGTGAGGAAGCCAAGAGCCTGTGGGGGAGCCACTGCCCCTCCAGGAACTGAGGGTGTAACAGGTAATTTGCCACACATGCAGAGAAAGCTTTGGAACACCGCTCAAAGTAAGGAAACATAGAAAAATGACAAAGCAAAAGACCAAAAGGCAGGCTCAAAGCCCTAGCCCTCCCCAAGAAAGCTTAGAAGCCATGTACATAGAAGAAAAAAGAAGCCATACACCTGAAATGTCTGAAATGATATCAAATGAAATAAATATGCAAATAGCAAAAGCTATGGAGAAATTCAAACCAGAAATACTTGCCCAGGTAAAAGAAGAATTGATAAAAATAGTGAAAGAAATAGTGAACGCATCTAGTGAAAACACAGCTAAAAAATTAGAGGAACAAAGCAAACAGATAGAATCCCTCAAAGAACAATATAAGAAACAAACAGAATGTATAAAGCAGATTCAAAGAGATATACAGGAAATCAAAAATTCTATTGAAAGCTGTAAAAACCGCCTCAAT
>PVJX010002792.1:0-121137 GCA_004027295.1 Dolichotis patagonum
TGATCTGTTTCTTTTCTCTGATGGCTTTTAATATTCTGTTCTTATATTGAATTTCTGGGATCTTGATTATTATGTGTCTAGGTGTAGCTCTGTTTTGGTTGTAGGTGGCTGGAGTTCTGTATGCTTCATACATCTGCATATCATTTCCTTTTTCTATGCTTGGGAAATTTTCCTTAATAATTTCTGTGAATAGCCTTTGAAATTCCTCTGTTTTGAGTCCTGCTTCTTCATTCACATGCTTTATTCTTAAGTTATAGATCCTCTTGTCATCTTCTAGTCTTTGTATAGTTACTGACTGCTCCCTTGTTATTTTTAAGAGATCTTCCCTTTCATGATCACACATTGCAAGCCTGTGTTCAATTTTTGATAGTCTATCTTTGGTTTCTTTCAAGCAGTTTTTACAGCTTTCTATGGAGTCTTTAGTTTCCTGATAATCTCTTTGAATCTGCTTCATGAATTCTAGGTTTTTTTTTTTGTATTCTTCATTAAACATTTCTCTCCTTTTGTGTTCCTCCATTCTTCTGTCTGTGTCTTCTTGAGAGGTGCCCAGCCTTTCTTTTATTAATCTACTTATCTCTTGTTTAATTTGAATTAATATTTCAGTTTTGATTCTGCTTACGAGTTTTTTAAAATTTCATTTTAAAAGGGAGTAAAATTAAACACAACAAAACAGAACAGAATGGGACATAAGAAAACAAAAATTTCAAAGCTAGACAACCAGAGATCTTCACTATCTGTCATATTGTCTCTTGTTTTCTTCCAAATGGTTGTCCATATCTTTGCATATGGAGAGCTCATACTAAATAACATAGCCAATCTTTTCACAAGATGCCCAGTTCACTGGTTCCCACTTGCTAAGCTGGCGGGGTGGGGGGGAGACACGGGATGAGAGACAGGATGACATGAGATGTCTGATTCTCAGCCCGCTCGCTGGCAGGCTCACAGCTGCTCACCAGGGAGTGGGGGAGCTCCTTGTTCTTCCGGCACCCCGAGTCACCACATGGTGCAGGTCCTTAGGCGCCAGGGTCTCTTTCCTGAGGGGTGCTGAAAGTCTGCCGCGCTCACCTGCTATTTCTTTCTGATGAACTGACCATTCCATTTCCAAAGTTCTGAAATGGCCAACAGACCACAGAAAGAATTCTCTTTAGGCTTCTGTTTGAAACCAGCAGCTATAGCAATCTGCTGGCCTTGATTCAGGGCCACTGGACTTTGTTAAATGCCCTTTCTGTGTCTATTTTGATGATCATGTGATATTTGTCTTTGGCTCTGTTGATATGGTGTATTACATTTATTGATTTGTGTATCTTGGACCATCCCTGCATCCCTGGGGTGGATCCTACCTTGTTATATGGTGTGTAATCTTCTTGATGATTTGCTGCATTCTGTTTGCCAGAATCTTATTGAAGATTTTTGTGTGTGTGTTCCTTAGAGAGATTAGCCCCTAGATCTCTCTTTTTGGTTGGATTCCTCTCTGGTTTTGGAATCAGGGTAATAATTGCTTCCAGGAATGACTGAGAGTACTGCTTCCTTTTCAATTTTATTAAAGAATTCAAGGAATAATGGTATTAGATCTCCTCCAGATTTCTTTTTTTTTGTAGTGGGAATTGAAGTCAGGACCTCACATTTGCCAGGCAGGTGCTGTGCCACTGAGCTAAATCCCTGGCCCCAAGATCTTTTCTTAAATTTCTTATAGAATTTGGTAGTAAATCCATCAGAACCTGGGCTTTTCTTTGGTGTTGAAGAAAATCTTCCATTTTCTTGACTGCTATTGGGTTATTTAAAATACTTATATCTTCCTGATTCATGTTTGGTGATTCTTAGGTACCTGGGAATTTGTCCATGTCTTTTGTTTTCCATATTATCAGAATACAGAATACAGGTTCTTGAAGTAGGTATTATCTTCTGGATTTCTGCAGGATTTATTGTGATTTAATCCTTTTCATTACTAACTGCATAGATTTGAGTACTTTCCTTTTTTTGATAAGATTGCCTAAGGGTTTATAAATTTTCTTTTACCTTTCAAAGAACCAATTTTACACTTCATTGATTCTTTGTATTGTATTCTTAGCCTCTATTCCATTAATTTTTGCTCTGATCTTGGTAGTATTCTCTTTCATTTGAGCTTTGAGCCTGATTTGTTCTTCTTTTTTCTAGAAATTTGACGTTCAACATCAAATTGTTGGCCTCATGTGGTGGTGCCTGTAATCCAAGTACTTGGGAAGCTGAGGCAGGAGGGTCACTGCAAGTTCAAGGCCAGCCTGGTGTACATAGTGAGTTCAAGGTCAGCCTGAACTATATATCGAGACTATCTCAAACACCCTCCACCAGAAAAAAAACCCCAAAAATGAAAACAAAAAATCCAAAAATGAACAAACAAACAAATAAACCCCCAAACAAAACCCCAAAGCAAAACCAAAAAAACCTATTAGCTTGCTTATTTGAGCTCAATTTACCGCTGTGACTTTGTCCCTTAGGACTGCTTTCTTTGCATCCTATAGGTTCCAGTATGTTGTATTGGCATTATCATTTGACTGTACAATTTTTCCTTAATTTCACCTGTGACCCATTGTTGTGCAGGAAGATGTTATTTAATTTGCTTGTGTCTATGGAGTTCTTTTGCCATTGATTTCTGGTTCCATTGCACTATTGTCTGATAATACGCATGGGATAATTCTAGTCCCTTTGCATTTACTTAAGCATGTTCTATGAGCCAGTATGTGGTCTGTTTTGGAGACTATCCCATGTGCAGCTGAGAAGAATGTGTATTCTGATGTTGTTGGGTGGAACACTTTATAGACATCTACTAAATCCATTTGTTCAAAGGTTTGGTTCAGTTCTGATATTTCTGTGTTGATTTTTTTGTCTAGTTGACCTTTATGTTTGTGACAGGGCCCCTATTACAATTGTATTAGTGATTATTTGATTTTTCATGTCCATTAATATTTGTTTTATATACTTGGGTGTGCTGGTATTTGGTGCATATATACTTTGGAGTTTTTCCTTAACAGGAATGTGGTGACCTTCTTTGTCTCTTATGATCAATCTTGAGTTAACTTTGTCTGCACATAGAAGGGCTACCTCTGTTTTTTTTCTGGGTTCCTGTCACATGAAGTACTTTTTTCCATCCTTTGAATTTCAGTCTATAAATTTCTTTTTTTCATCGAACATGTTTCTTATATATAGCATATAGTTGGCTCTCATTTCTTGATCCATTCTGACAGTATGTGCTTTTTTTATTGGTGAATTGGGACCATTTATGTTGATGGCTATAGCTGATATGTATTGGTTTATCCTTGTCATATTATTTTCCTGTTGTTGCTTCCCTGTCTTTCCACTCTGTTTAATTGCTTGCCTTGCCTGGTGGCTTCTTTCTGCTGTTGTTTTTGGGATTGTGGTCTTCATTATCTCTTTCTAAAATATCCTTCAGAACCTTTCGTAGATCTGGTTTGATAGTGATGAATTTCTTCAGTTGTTTGTTGTTATGGGAGTATCTTATTTCTGCATCGATTTTGAAAGACAGTTTTGGAGGGTACATCGGTCTGGGTGGAGGTTTTTTCCTTTCAGGACTTCAAATACTTCACTGGAAGCTCTCCTTGACTTAAGGGCTGATGTTGAGAAGTCTATTGTGGTTCTCATGGTTTTTCTTTTATAGGCGATTTGTTTCTTTTCTCTAATAGCTTTTAATATTCTGTTCTTGTGTTGAATTTTTATTATTGCCCCAGTGTAGTTTTATTTTGGTCATGGCTATTTGGAGTTTATATGCCATACTTATTTGTGTGCCAAATTCTTTCCCCATGCTTGGGGAATTTTCTGCCATTACTTTTGTGAACAAGTTTGTTTTTATTTTTTGCATTTTCTCTGTCTCCTGCTTTCTCACTGACTGATCAATGTTATGTTGTTTTTCTTCAAATCGTCTTAAAGCTGTTGGATCGATTTTTCATGACCCCTTGCTATTTTAAAGAAATCTCTCTTTCATGATTTCTAACTCCAATCTTGTTTTCTAGGTCTGATATTCTGTCCTTACCTTGGTTCCGTTAGTTGCATGTACTCTCAGTGGAATTTTTAATCTCTTGGATATCTGTTTCATGGATACCATGTCTTTCCTATGTTGAGCAGTCATGGTTTCCATCATTTTCCTAAGCTCCTCTATTTTCTTTTGTCTGTGTCTACTCTAGATTCTCTGAGTGAGTCTGTTTTTAATTTCTTTGGGGGGGTACTGGGGGTCAAACTCATGACCTTACGCTTGCCAGGCAGACACTTATGCCACTGAGCTAAATCCCCAGCCCCCGTTTTTAATTTTTAAACATTTTTTTCAAATCCACTTTATTCAAAGGTAAAAACAAAGAAAGAGAAGTAGAAGAAGAAGAAAAAGAAGAGGAGGATGAGCAGGAGAACTACAACCAAAAAAACGCATCAATCGGGGGCAGCAATGGTACATATACCATGCGTTGTCATCCCCAAATCAGTCACCCAGAGCATAAAACATCTGCATTCAATTGTCTGAACAATAGCAGCACAAATCTTTCTCATCAGCAAACTTAGAGAAATCAGTAGTATAATTATCTTAACTATTTTTTATACACATATACATATATGTTTTTTCTTTCAGCTTGTCACACTAATGAAACAACACAATGTTAATACATGTGCGTCTTATTTATTTCACTAATGGGTATGGTCACAGGTTGTATCCACTTACCTATAAAAATGTCCAGTTTATCCTTCTTTATGGCTGAGTAGTATTTCCATTGTATAAAAATACCACATCATTTTTATCCATTCCTCAGTCGATGGGTATTTAGGTTGTTTCCAAGATCTGGCTATTATCAAGTCTTTTGTTTTGATTGTTGTACCTTTTATTTACCTGAGAGATTCTTTCTGATCTGATTTTCTCTGTAGCCTCATTCATCTTTTTTTTTTTTTTTAACTTCTAGCTGCTACTATTTCAGACAGTTCATGTAGTAACTTCTGATTTCCTCTATATTGTTGTCCCCTGGACTTGCCCTGTGTGGGATGGAGGTATGGGGTTGCATTTTGCTTCTGTGTCTTTCTAATTATCTTTTTTTTTTGTTGTGGTTTTTTGAGACAAGTTCTTGTTATATAGTTCAGCCTGCCCCTGAACTCTCTGTGTAGCCTAGACTGGCCTCAAACTCATGGCAATCCTCCTGCTTCCACCTCCCAAGTGGCGGAATTTCAAGCATGTGCTACTACACCTGGATTGTCTAATTATCTTCTAAAGAGACTTCAGTTGTATGAAAACTTCCTTTATGTTTTGGAGATATTCTTTATTCCTATGTGTAGATACAGATTTTTATGTCATGTCTCTTTTCTTCTGTCTGAAGAACTTCCTTTAAAATTTTTAAAAGTGTGAGTGTGTTGGTCCTGAGTTCTTCCAGCATTCATATATCATTACTATAGAATTCTAAATTCACAGTGCTTTTTTCTTTTCTTAGTTCATTAAGTATTCTTTTAGTAGTATGAATTTATGGGATATAGTGTGGCAATTTGATAAAGACGTAGTGTATAATGGCCAAATCAAGATAGTTAACATTTGAATTTCCTTGACCATTTACAAATTTTGGATTATCATGTAATAATGTAATGATGTACCATGTAATAATGTAATAATAGATACAACATATGTATATAGTGTACACTGACCAAATCAGATAATTAGCATTTCCATCTTATTATCATAACTTTGTTTGGAGCCCTCAGTTTCTTCTCCTCTAGATATTTAGAAAATACATAGTAGGTTGTTGTGAAGGATAATTATTCCACCACAGTGTTTTGCCTTTCAGTACTTTAAAGTTACTACTATACTATCTTCTCATTTCCAGTTTTCCTAGTAAAAATATACCTTCATCCTTGTCTTTGGTTCTCCGTTCCTAACGTGTCTTTTTCCCCCCTAGATACTTTCTTTACTCCCATTAGCTCCGGTTTTGGATGATTAGATTATATGTATGCTTTGGTATCCTTTTTTCTCAAAAATGTTTTTTAAAATTGATATTTTTTGAAAAAAGTAATTGATATATAACTGTACACATTTGTTAGTGATTACAATATTTCTGTAGAACGGTGTGGCATTTCACTACATGTATACATTGTGTAATGATCAGATCAGGATAATATATCAAGCATCTCTGAGACTTGTAATTTCTTTATGTCCATCTATCAGTTAGGGTTCACTAAAGGAACAGATTTGAAATAGATATATATGTATCATATAAAGGATTTACAAGGAGACTTATAATGGCTGCCTGTGGAACTGGAGGTGGGAGAGTGCAAAATGGCCGTTTGTGCGCTGAAAAGCAGGAGGATCCAGTCCAAGATCATGGACATGGAGCTCGCCCGGAGAGTATGGTGTGAGTCTGTGCTGGAAACCTGAAGGGTCTACGTTGGGAGGCTGAAGAGTCTGTCCTTGGAAGCCTGAAGGAACTTGAGACAAATGTCCAAAGGGGAAGACTGGAGCTCCCTCAAAGGAGAAAAGGGAAGACTTCCTTCTTCTTTCCCTTTTTTCCATCCAGGCTACAATCCTATTGGTTGGTGCTACTTGCATGGCCCCTCCTTAGTTTTCGGCCTGTCTGTCAATCATCCAGAGATACCCAGAGCTAGGCAGCTCCTACTCAATTAAGTCAAGTTGATGAACCACAGTTTACAATCACAAGAACATTCAAAATTCTCTCTACTAGTTGTTTTTAAGTATTTGATTAGTTGTTGCCAGCCACAGCTATCCTACAGTGCCACAGAACATTGGAAGTTATTCTTCCTCTTGGCCTGCACCCTTTTGTCTATTAGCCATCCTCTCCCGTCCCCCTCCACCCCTAGACCCTTCTGTGCCTCCAAATAGCTCTCTTCCTGTGTCTTTTGCTTAGAGTATGGTGAGGTTCTTGGATCTCTGGGCTTATCATTTGCATAAATTTTATGGAAAAAACTTACAGTTTAAAAAATATATTTTTTTTTTAGTTTTTTTCTTTTTAGCCCCTTTTCTTTGGGGGCATCAATTGCATGTGTAATAGATCTCATGTCCCATAGATTACTGATATTATGTTTATTTTTCTGGGCTTTTACTTTGTGTATTTTCATTTTGTATAGTTTCTGTTTTATCTATGATTTCACTAATGTTTCCACAATTTCTAATCTTCTCAATCAAATTCATGGTACTTTTCAATTTTGATATGTTTTGGTGGGGTACCGGGATTTGAATTCAGGACCTTGAGCTTACCAGGTAGGTGCCATACCTCTGAGCTATATCCTTGGCTCTTCATTTTAGGTACTGTACTTTTCACACCTACAAGTTTGACTTCAATCTTTACAAATGTCTTCTATGAGTCTCCTTAATTCTTTGAATATGAAAGGATAGAGTAATAATGCCTGGTTTAATGTCTGTCTTGGCTAATTCTAATACACTATTTGTGTTAGTTCTGGGCCCATTTCAATGTATTACTTTTTCTTTTTACTACAGATCTTGTTTTCTTGCTGCTACATGTTCCTGTCTGCCCTTCTTGTGAGCTGCCAGGCATTATGAATTTTATCACTTTAGAGTCTAGATAGCTTTGTTTTCCTGAAATATTCTGTTACTCTGAAAATAAGTTATCTTTATTCTTGAGTTTTGCCCTGGGGTGCAGCTAAGCCACTTGGAAACCATGCTGTCTACCCCCAAACACCCAATCCACATCGGAGATTGAATTCCAGGGCCTCAGGTAGTCTAAGCAAGTGCTGTGTAATTGAACTAGGTCTCTAAACGGTTTAATCATTTGAGTTCTTTCAAGATTTGTTAAGCAGCATCTAGTCAAGAGTCAATGAGTTCTCTCTAATAAGGCAAGACCCTTCTTAACTGTGCTTCCCAGTGAGATTTCCCAATGGCATTGGAAGGAGCAGACACTCTTTCTGGCCTAGAGTAAATGGCATGTACTCTTTCCTCCAACCCAGTGATGGCAAACTTAGAGCTTTTGATGATCACAAAGGGCCTGCTGTGGCATGCATGCTATAGGTTCACCACCACTGCTCTAATCTTTTCAGGTGGTCCTTTTCCAACTCGGGTAATTTTTTCACGTGCATTCAGTGAATGCATTCAGTACCTTGCTGAATACTCTAGATTCCCTCTGCAGGGCTTCAGGTTCTCTCTCCATGCACTTCATTTTCTCTTGCACTTTCTCCTAAACTCTAGCCACTGTGCACTTTGAGGACTCTCAACTCTGTGTTCTCAGTGCCAGGAGTTTTCTGGGCTCTGCCTGGGTTGCTTCTCCCTGTGCCATAACTTGGAAACCCTCCTAAGACAATAACCTGGGGTAACTGAAGGCTCTCCACCTTTGTTTTCAGTTCTTGGGTATAATTGTCTTTCTTGTCCAGTGTCTTAACATTTTTGTTTCATATATTTTGTCTGGTTTTTTATCCAGTTGTTTTAGATGGGAGGATAAATCTAGGACCTATCACTCCATTTTGGCCAGAAGCAGATGTTTTTCTGTAGACCTGACAAATTTAAGAAGTAACTCTCACTGCTGTGTGTAGGAGAACAATAGAAACAGGACACCAGTGATCCAGGGAGAGACAATGGCCACATGGAATTGGTTGGTGACAGTAGAGTTGGAGAAAAGTGATGCACTGGGGATTTGTTTTGGAAATTGTCTCAGCTTGGGTGCTATAACAAAATGCTATGGGATGAGTAGCTTAAGCAATGTATATTTATTTCCCATAGTTCCGGTGCCTGAAAAATCCAAAGTCGAGCTGCTGGCTGGCTCCTTTTTTCCCGTGTGGTAGGGAGACAGGGAAGAGGTAACCGCTGGCAGTCTTATCTTAGGAGAGCACTAATCCCATCGTAAGAGCTCTGCTGTCCTGACTTCACCGGGACCTACTCACTTCCAACAGCCCACTCCAAATGCCATCACTTTGTGGGTTTGGGCTTCATTATGTGAATTTGAGGGATACAAACATAATTCAGTCCACATTAGAAACAGAATTTATAAGTCTGACTGATGGAGTCGGTGGTCAGGAAGGAATGAAAGGCTTGGGATGAAAGACCCAACATTTCATATCCTCCCTTCTTGTTTGCCTCTGTCAACCTAAAGAATAAACAAAAGGAGTGACTTTGAAAATAAGTTTAATTGGAAACAGATGGGTATTGCAATGTGGAATATGGTTGCTATGGCAACTATGGATTAATTTGAGGAGGTTGAGGTAAGGGGAAGCCTTTTTTTTTTTAAATTTTAGAGAGAATAAAATGAAGCAAAACAAAACAATGAGAATGATATTGGATTTCAAAAACAAGACAGTAGGAAATCAACAATAGTTACCAAACTGCACATGGTTATCCTCTAAATAGTTGCTCAGACTACCAGATATAGGCATGCAAAGTTAATCAGACAATATAAGCCCTAACTTGTTTTTTTACTTCAGTTGCAATCATTTCAGAGATTTCAGGTGTGTGATTCTAATTTCTTCTGTGTCTGTGTCTCCTGGACTCGGTCTGGGTGGGCTGAGGTCTGAGATTTTAGCCTGCCCCTTTGTCTTGACATCTTCCTGTGTTCCCCAGAATCAGCCAGCTGCTGAGTTCTGGGTGCTTTCTGTTCTGGCTGCCCACCCCGCGGTGCTGGCAGGGGCTTGGGCTGGGCACCTGGGTTCCTCCGATCTGAGGTTCCCAGCATCATTTATTGAAAAGGTTGTTTTTTACTACAATGTATGCTTTTGGCATCTTTGTTGAGAATTTGTTGGCTATAGATGCTATAGATGGATTGATTGCTGGGATCACCATTCTGTTCTATTGTTCAGTGCACCTGTTTTAATACCAATATCATGCTGCTTGGATTACAATGGCCATGCAGTATGCCTTGAAATCAGGTATTGTGATGCCTCCAGTCTCCTCCCTTTCTCCTCCTCCTCTTCCTCCTTTTTCCTCTTCATCTTTTTTGTCTTCCTTTAATGGTGACATGGGGGATTGAACCCAGGGCCTGGCACATGCTAGGCAGGTGCTCTATCCCTGCGGTACCTCCCCAGCCCTCAGCTTTGTTCTTTTAGCTCAAGGTTACTTTGGATATTAATAGGTCTTTAGTGACCCATTAGTCAACATGAATCCATATGAATTTTTGGATTATTTTTCTAGGTGGATGAAGAATATCATTGGTATTTTGATGGAGATTATATGAATCTGTAAATTATTTTGGGCAGTGTGGGCATTTTAACAATATTAATCCTTTCAACCCATGAACATTGGATAGAATTCTACCCATTTTTGTGTGTCTCCTTCAGTTTCTTTCATTGGGTAGAAGCCTTGAAAAGACTTGTACATGTCTTCTACTTCTTTAGTAATATCTATTCTTACATATTTTACCATTTTTGTAGCTATTGTGAATAGGACTAGTTTCATGATATTTTTCTCAGCAAATTCATTATTGGTTGATTTATGTGTTGATATTATATTCTCTTACAGAATTGGCTTATCAGTTCTAATATTTTGTGGTAGAGTCTTCAGGTTTGTCTATGTATAGAATCATGTGATTTGCAAACAGGAATAATTTGACTTCCTCCCTTTCTATTTTCATGCCTTTTATTTCTTTCTCTTATGTGTTTTGACTAATTCCTCTAGTACTGTATTGAATGAGTGTTAAAAGTGAGCACACTTGTCGTGTTCTTGATCTTAGAGGAAATGCTTTCAGCTTTTCCCCAGTCAGTACTATGCTGGGCATGGGTTTGACATATCCAGCCTTTGTTATATTGAGCTTTGATTCTCTAAGCCTAATTTGTTCAGGGTTTTTATCGTGAAGTGATGTTGTATTTTATGAAATTCTTTTTTGTATTGTTGAAATGATTATATGACTTTTATCGTTTATTCTGTTGATGTTATTGGTTTATGTTTATTGATTTGTATGTTTATTTATTTGTAGTGTTGAATATTTATATTTGTATTGTTGCATTTTTTTTTTTTGTACCAGGGATTGAACTCACAACCTTGCATTTGCCAGGCAGATGCTTGTGCCACTGAGCTAAATCCCTGCCCCTGTTGTATGTATTGTATATATTAAATCTTTCTTATATCCCTGGAATGGAACCAGCTTGATCCTGGTGTTTGATTTTCTTGATGTCTTATTGAATTTAATGGGCTAATACTTTGCTGAGAATTTTTGCATGTATGCACATCAGGTATATTGTTTTCTTGTTTCTTTATCAGATTTTGGCTTTGTAGAATGAGTTTAGAAGGGTTCCTTCCCTTTTAATTCTATGAAATAGTTTGAGAATAATAGGTATTAGTTCTTTAAAAGTTTGGCAAAATTCAGACATGAAGTGCTTGGGTCCTGTGCTTTTCTTGTTTGGGATACTTTTTTAAAAAATTGCTGGTTCAATCTCATTACTTTATATTGGTCTATTCATGTATTTTATATTCCCTTGGTTCTATTTTGGTGGTGCTGAGATTGAACCCAGGGCCTTCAAAGTGAGCTACATCTCTTGGCCCCTGTGGTGGATTAACCAATGAACAATTTGGAACACCCAGCTGAACTGAGTCAGTGTGGTGCTGGGTGAGGAAGGCCCACCTGAGGATCGTTGCCAACAGCATGAAAGCAGAACTGGAGGGGAAGACGGTGTGCTGTTGATCCTCATGGAGAAGCTTGTCACGCTGGCTGTCCTGATATGAACTCAGCTGTTCCCATCATTGGAGGAGCTCGGGACCTCACTGTCACTGAAGATGACTATAGTTTTCTTTAGGAGATCTCTGGTCCTTACCTTGAGCATCGCTTCCTGGCTCCAGTGCTGATCCCTCTGCTGGCATAGATCCTTCATCTACTGGTGCAGATTTTCCAGCTTCCACCACTGACCTTTGGGCCTTCCCAGTGCAGATCCTTGATGCAGACTTGCCTGAGATATTGCCCTGGGTTCTAGACCTCCAGTAGGACTCATGGAGGACATTGCCATGGGCTCTAGGTTTTCTGCTGGAATTGTGCATGACATTACCATGGGATCCAGGCCCTTGCCTGTATTCTTTGGGCCTGTAGTGTGTGGACATATTTCTGATATTCTGCATCTGACTCTTTGGGTGAATATTACAATATAATCCTGTAGATTATGTTTCCTGTATTAAATCAATTCCCTTGTAAACCCTGACTGCCCCCGACCCTCTTTTAAAGAAGTTTCTTTCTTTTAAGACAGGGTCCCAGTAAATCACTGACTTGCACAAGATAGGCTAGAATTTGAGACCCTCCTGCCTCAACCCCCAAGAATACTGGAATTATCAGCATGTACCACCACATCTGGCACTCTTGGTTCAATTTTTTTAGGTCATATGTGTCCAGAACTTTTTCCATTTCTTCTAGGTTTTAAAATTTATGACCATGTACTTTTTTAGAATAATCATTACTGACCCCTTATGTTTCTGTAGTATCAATTATAATGTCTCCTTTTAGCTCTAGTTTTATTTATTTGTGTCTTTTATCCTTTTTCTTGGTTAATCTAGCTAAAGATTACTCAATTTTATTTATTTTTTCAAAGGACAAATTGTTTCACTGATCTTTTGTATTGTTCTTTTAGACTATTAATTTCTGCTCTGATCTTTGTTATTCCTTTCTTTTTCCTAATTTTGAGTTCATTTTGTTCTTGCTTTTCTAAGTCTTTGAGATATGTCATGAGGTTATGTAGTTGAAATCTTTCTACATTTTCTTTTTTGATGTGGGCATTCAGTGCTACACGTTTATCTCTTAGTACTGAGTTTGCTGGATCCCACACATTTTGGTACATTGTGTTATTGTTTCATTTGTTTAGGGAAAATTTTAAATTTCCCTTCTCACTTCTCAGTGGCCCAGTTCAGTGTCCATGTATTAGCACAATTTCTAAAGTTTACTTTTGTAGTTGACTTCTAGTTTTATTCCATTTTGATCAGAAAAGATATGTGATGTGATTTCATTGTTTTTGAATTTATTAAGACATGTTTGGTGGCCTGTTATATGGCCTTGTCTAGAAAGAGTGTGACACACGGATGAGAAGACTGTGTGCTCTGTGGCTATTGGATGGAATATCTTATAAATATCTGTTAAGTCCATCGATCTATACTGGTGATATAGTTTAACTCTGATGTTTCTTTACTGATTTTTTTTCTGACTGATCTGTTCATTGATGAAAATGGGAAGTTGAAATTTACCATGATCATGTATTGGAGCCTATATCTCTCTTTGGATTTAATGGTGTTTGTTTTATACAATTGGGTGCTTTGACTTTAGGTTCATATAAATTTATAATTGTTACATCATATTGTGACTTGATCTCTTGATTATTAATATGGGGCCACTTTTTGTCTTACAGTTATTTTTCTTAAAGTCTATTTGTCAGTTCTAATGGTAGGTACTCTTGTTTGGTTTAGGTTTCTGTTTTCTTGGAATATCACTTTTTATCTTTTCACTTAAAGTATGTGTGTGTTTTTGCTAGAGAAGTGAATTTCTTATAGGTCAAATATTGTTGAGTCTTGTTTTCCCACTCTTCAGCCAGTCTGTATCTTTTATTGAGTCAATATGTTTACATGAAAAGTTACTCTTGATAAATTAGGACTTGTTCTTATCATTTGGTTGATTTTCTTCTAGTTGTTTTGAGTATTCTTTGAGGAGTCTTTCTTTCCACTCTTGTTCATCTTTGTGTTTTGATTTGTTGCATTGATAATTCCTTTCTATTTCTCTTTTGTATATACTCTTCTAGTGGGTTGTACGTCTTCACATGCTATTATGGTGGTAGTTATCTTTTTTGTTGTTGTTTTCTATTTCTGAATATAGGACTCACTTAAGCATCTTTTAAAGGTACATTGAAACAACAATGTTAAATAGGATAAATTAGATACTAGTTCAAATATCGCATGGTTTCTCTTATATGAGGAACCCAAAATATAAATAATTAAAAGAGCAAAATAAATAGAAAATAGGAAACAGAGAGGTAGATCTTTTGCAAATAGGAAGGAGACTAAGATGGAGGGAAGGAGAAGGGAATGAGTAAGAACAGAAAGTAAAAACAAATTAAGATGTATTATGTATGTGTACCCACTTCCCACAATGAATGTAATAATTATGTACTACAAACATGTACTAATAAAAATTTAAAAATTAAGAAATATAAAATATTAAGTGGGGGGAAAATGGCTGGTCTGGTGGTCATGAATTCCTTCAGGTTTGCTTGGTTGGCAGTCATTTTGGCTTATGACTTGGAATATATTGTATCCTTTCCAGGTCTGTAAGGTGTTTGCTGAGAATTGTGCAGTTAGTCTGATGTAGATACCCTGAAATGTTTTACAGATTTGAAAAATTCTTTGTCTCGTACTTTTGACAGTTTGACTGTAGTATGTTTTGGTTAAGATCTTTTCTGGTCATTTCTGTTTAGGGTTCTATGAAACCCCTATACGTGGATCTTTTTCAAGTTTGGTGAGAGGTTCTGATCTTATTTCGTTAAATAGTTTTTCCATGTCCTTAATATTATTCTCCTCACCATCAAGCATTTAAAGATGTTTGTGTTTTTAATGGTAGTGTCCCAATGGTCTTGAATGTTCTTTCACCTGCTTCCCCTTTCTTTCCCTTTTTCCTTTCTCTCTCCCTTCTGTTTTTTCTTTCTCCTTCCCTTTTCCTTTCTCTCTCCCTTCTGTTTTTTCTTTCTCCTTCCCTTTTCCTTCCCTTCTCCTTCCTTCTTTTTTTCCCTTCTTGTCATCCATCTATCCATCCATCTACCCATCCATCTGACTGGAATATTTCAAAAGACTCATCCTTGAGTTTAGATATTTTTCTTCTGCTTTATCTAGTCTGTTATTGAGGCTTTCAGCTGTGTGTTTTGACTTAGTTGAGTTCTTTATTTCCAAGATTCCTTTTTTTTTTTAAAGGGCAAGGTCTCACTGTAGCCAAAACTGTCCTCAAACTCATGGCATCCTGCTTCAGCCTCCCAAGAATTGTGACTGCACTCATGTGCCACCGTACTTGGCTTCCTCTGTTCATTTTTAAAGTCTCTACCTCTGTTGAATTTCTTATTCATACCTCGCATTATTATCATCTCCATTTAAATCAACTGTATTCTCTTAAATATCATTGAAATTTTTAGAGCTATTCTTTCAAAATCTTTTTCTTCTTTTTTTGTTTTTGAGACAGGGCCTCGCTATGTAGTGCTGGCTGGCCATGAACTTGCTTATGTAGCCCAGGTTGGGCTCAAATTCACCGCCTCAGCCCCCACGTGTTGGGATCACGGGCACATGCCATATACCTGGCTTGTTCGTTCAAATTCTTGATCAGGTATTTTATCTTTATTAATGTCTTTGGGATCTGTTGGTAGAGAGCTATGTTCTTTTTCGAGGCATTGTATTACCTAGATTTTTTGTGTTTCTTGTGTGTCTATCCTGAGGCTTAAGCTGGGTCATCTGGTAACTCAGGTTTCTCTTTACTGTTACGGGGCACCCTCCTTAATTACGTGCTTTCTCTGAGATGTGACCTGCAGTGCTGGCCAGCTATGCAGTGTTGACTTCATTTCCAGCTGGGCACCATAGGGTGATCTCCGTGGCCACTTTGTGAACGGTGAACATGCACAGTGCCTACCACAGTGGGAGACAGAGGTCCCTGTCTCTGTTCTCTGTGAGTCACGCAAGAGTGGGGACCCTGTAGTTCAGGCGGGTGTGGTATAGACAGCAGTGGGCGTGGGTGATCGCTCTGTGGCCACTCCTAGGTGCCAGTGCCGGCCTATTGAGCAACGGGGATTTCCTCAGGAACGGATGTGGCTGGCTGGCTGTGCTGCCGCAAGGGCCTCAGACACTGGTGGCTCCAGCAGTGGTGAGGGGTCTAATGCACTTGTCACTGGCCACTCAGTGGTGCGGACCCAGAAACCCCATGGGGAGGGGGAGAGGGAGAGGCAGGGACGGCAGCACCCCCTCAGTGGTGCTCACACAGCGTGCTCAGATAAGGTGTGAGGTGTGGTGGCATCATGTAGGTGGCAAAGCAGCTGGGACTGTGACATGGGCTTGTTGTTTTAGGGGCTGTGCACGTCAGGTGTGGGACCGTGGCAGGAATGGCACAAAGTAGCTCTTAGCTGCCTGGCTGTGCATCAAGGACGGTGACAGCTTGAGCCGTGGAGCTGCTCCGGTCTTGCTCAGGAACAGTGACATTTGCTCCTTGTCCTGCAGCACCGGTGCCCGTGCAGGGTGCGGTGCAGAGCAGTGCTGAGAACTGCACGGGCCTCCAGGCTTAGGGCGGCTGGAGCTCAATCGTGACCTACTACGCCCTTGGTCTCAGGTCTTGCTTTCCCTGATCTGGTTCCCTCATTCCTCTCTGTGTCACAGCACCCAATCCCTGCTTGCAGGGCACCCAGTGAGCTCAGGTCACAGTTACCTTCCTGGACCAAGGGTTGTATTTTTTTCTTTGAGGCAGCTCCTCCCTGTGCCAGTGTAGCGTGTTGTCTGTGGGGTCCCAGAGATGGGACTGTGCAGGGGCTTCTGACCTCTAGAGTCACCCGAACTCTGAAACAAGTCCCTTCTGTTCACTCAGAGATGCTATGAGATTCTTTGCCTAAGCCAGGCTACTGAGCAGATTGCAGGTCAGTCATCTAAGTGGGGTGCAAGCCTGTGAAGTCTGATGACCTTTCTTACAGCTAGGACTGCACTGATGGGGTTTTCCAGGGCTCACGTCTCCCTCTGGGCCCCGCAAAACCAGGGAGGCAGATGGTGTTCTTTTCTTTTCTTTTCTTTTCTTTTCTTTTCTTTTCTTTTCTTTTCTTTTCTCTTCTCTTCTCTTCTCTTCTCTTCTCTTCTCTTCTCCTTTCTTTCTTTCTTTCTTTCTTTCTTTCTTTCTTTCTTTCTTTCTTTCTTTCTTTCTTTCTTTCTTTCTTTCTTTCTTTCTTTCTTTCTAAGGTTCTGGTTACAAGAGAGCTTGCCAATATCCAGTGTTCTTCCCTGATCACTCACCTTGAAAAACGTGTACAGCTGTTACTTCTGGTCACTTTTGGGGAGTGGGAGGTGAATGCTGGGTATCTTTATTCCACTGTCTTGAAATTTTCTCATAAAGTCTGAATAAACTCTGTTTCTTTATGCCTCTACTCCCCGGTCTATGTGATGAAACCATGTTCCGCTGGGAAAACACTTGCTTTTCAGTTGCATAGCAAAACCCCCAGTGTTTGCTTTTTCATAGACAGTGTTTAGGTTTGGTGAAACCTCCCCATTCCTTCTAATTTTTAGGGACCAATATTCTTCTTTGAGAAGGACACCCATGATGCCTGCCTAAGAAGTTTTTGTGGTGTGGCTTTGTGTTAAAGGTGTGATGTTGGATAAGTCAGCAACCTGCCTTTTCTCGGTAGCCTTTGAAAGGTAAAGCGGGCTCAGTCGAAAGGATGTCTCCTTTTTCCTTCCTTCCTTTCCCCTTTTCCCTACCCTAGTTCCTTCTTGTTATGAAATTGTGTTTTAAATTTTTTTCCAAAACAAAAAACAACAAAAAAAGGTATCTCAAAGAGGACCGAGAGATGAGAATCTTCAGCCAATGATGTTGGGCCGGGCTCTTGACCACAAGGCAGACAGAGTTTGAATTTGTAGGAGCCTGTGATGGACTTGACATCCAGTGATGGGCTGGGCTGTCAGGTTTTGTTTGCTGGAATTTTAATTTAAGAAATACCAAGAGTACTGATGTCGTGAGGTCTACAGTGGCTGTGATATGACAGGTTAAAATTATATTTTTTAGGGCTTGCGGGAGCCGCTGAAAATGCTTGCTTAATGTGCTGGTTCCCAGACCTCAGCCCCAGGGATACAGATTCCAGAATTCTAGGGTGCAGCTCATGCTCTGGTATAATATTTTAAATTAATTTCTCAGTGATTCTGGTGCATCTTATCCGGGACCACATTTTCGACATTTTGGAAACTGGTTTTGTTTCCTGTAAATCACCTCCTTCTCCTACCCTTCACTTCCCCTTCCCCCTCCTCCTCTCCTTCTCCCCCTTTTTTGGCAAGCCTGGGGATCAAATCCAGCACCTGGCTGATGCTAGGTAACTGTTCTGCCACTAAGCTACATCCCCAGCCCCAAGAATAAACACTTCCGTGTGCCCTTTAACCAGATTCATTAACTGTGAACATCTTTGCCTCATTTGCTGTCCTCTGCCTCTCTCTCCATGCACAGACTTTTATCCTGGGTCATTTCTGGGTAGTGTACCTACACCAAGCCCCTTATTTTAAATCTTTTAGTATATATATCCGAAGAGCAAGGCCATTCTGTTATACAAAGCACAGTGATCAAATTCAGGAAGTTTAGCATTGATGCAGTATTATTTATCACCTGATCTTCACTTCCATATCACCATAACTGAAAACATCCTTCATGTAGCCCAGGATCTAATGCAGGGTCAATAATTCTACTTAACTGTCACGTGTCTTTAGCGTCCCAGGGCCCAGGTTTTGAGAAGCACCGCTGTGCAGCTGGTTGGTAGAGCAGGGCAAGACACTGAAACTCTGTGAAGTGCAGAAATGGAAGAGGCCAAGGGCCTGGACCTTCTGCTGCATGTTCTGGGGCTTTCCTTGGTGAGACCCAGCATCTGCCAGCCCGACCCCTGCAGTGTTTCTGCTCTTCCTGTTCCCGCTTTGGACTCCCTCACCTGTCCTATTTCATTCATTCCCTGGCATTTTCTCTTCCACCTCCATCACTTGAGACAAGTAAGTCTTTATTATGGGCAACTCAGCGTGGGAAAGGAAAGGGAAAGGGAATGGGGAGGGGGAGAGTGGGAGGTGATTAGAAAAACAATAAACCAAGGGTTCCCACCCTTATAACTCACAAACTGCTAAGGGAGGTTCTTATTACTACAAAGGAAATGCAGGGCTCTGGACTTTTGAATGTCTCATTTGTTACACTAGGGTATCCACTCTCATGAAGGGTTTTTTTTTTTAAAGAGGTGAAAGGAGGAACTCGGCGCACATGACATTGGTGGGGCTGAAAGAAAATTCCCTATTTAGAAATGTGATACAAAAGCAAAGTCATCATTTCAGAAGAAAACTTGACTCTGCCTCGAGGGACTGACCAAGGCTTCTCAGCCCAGTGCCTCTCCAGGGCGCAAACGGGGCTGCAGAGGCAAAGGCCGTGGGCGCTCGGGCTGCAACTGGGCATGCGCAGACTGCTTGCTTCCCAGGAAGCCCAAATACTCAGCATCATGTTCTGGTCCTACGTGGCCTCCCTTAGGGTTAGGGTTAGGGGTACAGTCATGGTTAGGGTGAGGCCTTCATGGCACCCTGCTTGCAGGAGATGCCCGTACTTGAAATCGCAGAGTCCCATGAAAGCGTGGCTGTTAACTTACTTGAATTTAAGGCCTATGAGAACAAGCACTGTGTTTTCATCGCTGTCGTATTTCTGGTTCATGGCATTGCAGTTGATGCCCAGGAGCTGCTGAATAAAAATTTATTAAGTGAATTAGAAAGAAGTTTGTTCAGGGTTTCTGATAGGTTGAACATTAAAACAAAAAGAGCAAACAGTGTGGGACAGTGTTATGCCTTCTCACATGTCTCTTCAGTTCCCCTTCCTATGATTACAGAAAACTTAGATTCATTGCACTCACTAGAAGTCTGGGGTTTGTCTTCAGCCCGTTCCTCAGTTTTCCTAGCTGAACATCCAACTGCTTACTAAATTTGAAGGGTGGCGAACCTGTGGCACATGTGCCGTAGTGGGCGCATGGAGCCCGCTGTCACCGTGTGAGCACGGGCATGGTGGCACGGGCCTGTAATCCCAGCACTCCAGAGGCTGAAACAGGAGGATCCCTGTGAATTCCAGGCCAATCTGGGCTACGTAAGTGAGTTCAAGGCCACCCGGAACTACCTTGATGTTCAGGTTTGTTTGCAGTGTCGGCACTTTGTGAGAATAAGTGGGTTTTGGGTTGCAGTTTGGACTCTCTGTCTCTGAAAGATTCGCATCGCTGGCTCAGGTAGTCCACATCCTGGGGTCACTCGCGTCCGTCTCCTTGCCAGGGATGGTGGCACATGCTGTACAGTTACTTGAGAGGCTGAGGCCGGAAGATGGCAAGTCTGAGAACAGCTTGGGCAACTTGACCCTGCCTCAAAATTAGAGACATGGAAAGGTCTGGGGATCCAGCTCAGACCTTGGTTGCAATCCACAGCGCTAGATAACTAAACTAAGCAAAACAAAATGAAACTAAACAAAAACACAAGCCTGTTCTCTCTGCTTCTTTCCATTTTCACGGTATTGTGCTCATTGCTTTCTTGCGGGTTCAAGAAATTCCATTGCTCCCCGACCTTTGGCATCTGGAAGGTTCTCATCACAGCCTTTGAATCCTTCCCTTGCTTCCCCCATGGGCCTCCATGGTGGAGGCACGCACCAGCGGCTCCCGGCCATTCCTGTCTTTCCTCCCACGCTCCCGTCTCTGAGTGCCTACTTCTCTTTTAAGACTGACTCAGATTCCTCCTCTGAACTTCTTAAGAATAAGGATCAACCTAAATTTTTGAATCTGTTTTGTTGACAAGTTCAGATAGCACGTCTGCAGAAGTAAGGGCCAGTGGGTTTTCAGGATTTAAGAGGTCCCTTATATTTAAGGAGCTAGAGTTTGGATGGAGAGTGATTTCTGTCCTGACAATGACCCATGTGCATCACAATTTGCTAAGAACCAAGACTGAGCTGCTTCATTCTTCATGTGCGTTCTCTGCAGGGGGAGGAGACAGAGAGGCCGAGGTGATCTGAATTTTCCCACTGTGCAAGGGATTGGTGGGTCCTTAGAGCGCTGGGACTCTGCCGTGCTTCCTCCCAGAGCTTTTGATGACAACGGTTGCACCTTCTCAGGAGAGGGACCCTGTCACAGGAAACTCTGCATGGTTGGTGCATGCAGCGTCCTACATTCTGTGGCAGTCTTTGAAATGAATCCATGCTTTCTAATTGCTAGGCAGAGTATGTCTTTCGTTACTGTCTATCATAAATATCGATAACAAGATGATACATAAAATTAGCCATTTTATTTAAACAGAAACTCTGTACATGGATGGCAAAAAGCTAACCAATACAACAGTGTATAGAATGAAAATAAAGTTTCATTCCCTTGTACTTGGGAAAACCAAATTGGAGCCTAGCATACACTGCTGTGCATCTAGCTCTCTTCATTTGGAACGGAGCCGGGCTGGGGATATGGCTCGGTGGCACAGTGCCTGCCTGGCAAGTGCAAGGTCGTGAGTTCGATTCCCATTCCAAAAAGAAAAAAGGATTCTAGAGAAAGTTTTATTTCACAGATATAGATCTACTGCATTCACTTCAGCCGGCTATTCCATAGACTGGATGTGGCCATGATTAAATCATGAGCAGGCATTTAGATTATTTCCCCTATTCTGGCATTATGAATAGTGCTTTAAAGAGTATGTTTGTACGAACTTCTTTACTGTCATGTTAAGTCACCTAGAGGTTTCTAGGAATTTTTTGGAGCAAAGTTACAAGGTGTTCAGAAGCCTTTACTTTTTAGAGTAGGGTAGATTGGAAGGTTATAAATATAGAAAGACTATAATACTCTCATAAGTAAAAATAAAAAAAAAAAAACCCAAACCAAACCAAACAAAACAAATCAGTAAAAATCCTAAATTTAGCTTAAGGAAATCCCCCAAATGTTCATGTATTTCCCCATAGGGATGACCTCAGTGTTTTGGTTAAAATACCTATTGTTTTGAAGACGTTCCTTTTTGGGGTCTCTCCTTTCTAGGGTCCTCAGCACGGTCTCAGCCTGGCTTCTGCACTGGCTGGGATGGAAACTGCTGCAGGCTGAGAGCAGTGGGGCCCAGACCCTGGACCAGCCACGGTTGGTGTTCAGGGAGGAACTAAGCTTATTTACAGCCCTCATTCCTGCAGCCGGCCCTGCAGAAGGGGGAACTCAGACCCAGGGAGGTGTCAGCTAACGTGGACCTCCGAGCTCTTACTTTCTTTTAAAGTAAGTCAAATCTAACACACAGGATTGAAAGATAAATTGCCTCTATATATCATAGCCATGGATAATTGGAAAGTGAAAAATTTTAGCTGGGCGTGGGGGCACATACCTGTAATCCCAGCACTCTGGGAGGCTGAGGCAAGAAGATCACAAATTTGAGCCCAATGTGAATAATTTAATGAGGTCCTTTCTCAAAATTAAAAAAAAATTTTGGGGGGTTATTGGGGATCAAAGTCACAACCTTGTGCTTGCCAGGCAGGCACTTGTGCTGCTGAGCTGTATTTCCAGACCTGAAAAAAATTTTTTTTAAAGGGTAGAGATTTAGCTCATTGTGAAGACCCTGGGCTCAATCAATCCTCCATATTTAAAAAAAAAGTAAAAATATTTTATATTTGCATCAAATAAAATTTGGAATAAATTTAACAATAAAAAGACTTGTATACTGAAAACTGAAAAACGTTGCTGAAATTGAAGTCCTAAAAAACAGAGAAATAAACTGCACATATATTGAAAAAATTCAATTATTAAGATGTCAATGGATCCCTCAAAATGATCTGTAGCTTTAATACTTTCACAGTCCTGATATTCCTGATAAGATTTTTATGTTTTAGGAAATTGACATGCTGATTCTAAAATGTACTGAACAACAACAGAAAGGAAAAAGCCAAAATAATGTTGGGAAAGGAGAATAAATTTAAAGGATTTATATGCCTTGAGTTTAAGATTTGTTACAAAACTACGGAAATCAAGACAGTTGGTTATTGGTATAGTGATAGAGGTGCAGATGCATGGACTGGGGTTCAAAACCAGACCCAGATTATATATATATATCTTAGGTTGATTTTTGGCAAAGCTCCCATGGTAACGCAGTGGGAAAGCTGTATACCCTTCCAACAAGGGACCAGGGAACTATTGCACAGCTAGTGAGTGCGAGAGTTCATTTTTTGTGTCAGCTTGGCTGGGCCATAGTGCCCAGTTATTGGCCAGACATTATTCTAGATGGCTCTGTGAGGCTCTGAGATGGCACTGCTTTTGGGATAAGATTGACATTTAAATTGTTGAACTCTTGAGTGGAGCAGTTTCCCCTCCATAATATAGATGGGCCTCATCCTGTCAGCTGAAGACCTTAATAACAAAGATTGATCTCCCTCAGCAAAAGAGGAATTCTGTCCACCAATCAGCCTTGGACTTAGATCACAACCCTTCCCTGAGTCTCCAGCCTCCTGGTCTACCCCAGCAGTGTTTTGGCTCACCAAATCATCACAAACCATCACTAATTTTGGACATCACAAGCTGTCATTAATCCTTAAAGTAAATCTCACCCTTTCTTACACACACACAAACACACAAACACACAGATACACACACACACCACATTTCTGTGTACATCCCATTGCTTCTGTTTCTATGGAGAACACTAATACTAATACTAAGTATTACTGAGTTAATAATGGGTAGAAGTACATGGATCAAATCACACAAAAAATTAGCTCAAAATGTAGTATAGACTTTTGTGTGTAGAATCTCACTGTGAGAAACTTCCAGAACAAAACGTGAGAAGAAGTCTTGAGATTTTGGATTATAAACGTAGATTTTTTTTATCATCAGGATACAAAAATGCTCTAATAAAAAAAGAGAAAAATACAAATTTGGGTTTAAGCAAAATGTAAGACTTTTCCTCTTCAAAAAGATATCACTAAGATATAAAACACAAGCCACAGATAGTGTAAAACACCAAACAATGAAGTAAGCAGGAGCCTCGGCGACCAGCCACGAAGAGATGCAGCCGCTGTTCATTGTTTTTATTTCACAGGCACAGACAGGCAGGAGGAAGAGATGCCTGTTCCGGGCAGAGTGTGTCATCTGTCAGCCAGCACTGCCCCAGAAGGGACCTCCCAGGAGTTGCCACCATGATTTGTGAGGTTCTGATAGGAGATGTGGAAAGTGACCAGAAGCAGGCCTGGGGGAGCTGACCGGGGCTGGCATTGTCCATCATCAGACATCCTGGTGGCTCCATTGGTAGCTGCAGGATGGCTGTCACCTGCTACGTACGTGATATTTTAAACCTGGCAGTGCCGAGGTCTTGTGCCCTGTTGACAATGGCTGTGAGAGCTCCAGCCACCACCCTAATCAAGAGACTCCCAGCTGGCAGCTCTTCATGTTGAGAGAACCTTGTAAGTCAGAGCTTCCAGAGGAACTGGAAGCTTTGGTGACTGGTGTGAGCCCTGGGGCACCGTGGAATCCTTGGGCTCCTTGGTCTTGGGCTGCTCACATGAGCAGCTCTTCTGTCCACTTTCCTTTCATTCTGGCCGGACAGCAGCAGTGTGGTTATCACCATTAGTGTAAGCCCAGGAGTGAAGATTATCTGGATTCAGATCTTGGTTCCATGACACACTGCACTGTGACTTTGAGTGAGTTAATTACATCTCAGGATGTCACTAACCTGGAGCAGACTCAGGATTCTCTTGGTGCTGTGTGTGTGCGTCTGTGCACACACATGTATAAATAGTATTCGGAATTTTGGGCCATGATGATTTATTTAGTAGTGGCCTCCTAGGATTTTGCTTGCTTTAAAAAGTACAGTGGCCTAAGTAGAAACTTGAGTTAAATTCTGGTAGTTAAAACCGAGGTTCTGGAACTAGGTTTTTGCCTTCAAGCCATAGATTCTTCCTCCTTCCCACTGAATGAACAACTTCACTCCTCTAAGCTTCCTCTATTCTAAAAGAGAGTAATAAAGGTTCTTTCTAATTTCACAAATTATTGTGAGAATTGTGTGTGCTGCATATATGAAGTGACATAAACGCATCCCATAAAAGATGCAATATGGTTATAAGCAAGGGTCTTGCTTTGGAAGGCAGAGATTACATCAACAACTCCTTTGCTCTCCCTCCAAACAGAGTATGCTTTCCCTTCCTACACTTTAACTGACCTATTAAAAATATGCATGTAATATGAATGCTGATTACTGTGTCCCAGTCCCTAGGAACACATCCATGAATAAGCAAGACACAAATTCCTGCCTGTCGGGAGCTTACATTTTTGTCTGGGAAGATAGGTGACAAGGATTAAGAAGGTTGTATATTGCATCAGAAGGTGCTAAGTGCATGTGAAGATGGCAGAGAGTGGAGAGTGGAGGAAGGAAGGGACCAGAAGTGTGGACACACTATTTGCAATCTGGGGCATCTCCTTAAGACAAAATTAAGCAAAGCCTTGAAGAAGGCAAGGGATGAACCAAGGGGACAGTTGGGAGGAGAGCTCTGGGGGACACCAAGGAGGCCTTTGTCACCTGGTAGAGAGGGCAGGGAGCAGAAAATAAGGCCCCAGAACTAAGGGGTGAGGTGAGGTACAGATATCTCTGGGCTGTATAGTGGAAGGCGAGTGAAGCCAAGTTCCACTGGAGACTTTTGGGTAGAAAAGTGATACAATCTGATGCAATTTTAAAAGAATAAATTAAAAAGGTTAATTACAGCATTATTTTCTTGGGCAAAGGTTGGAAGCTACCTAGACACCCATCAGTGGGAGCTGGTTAAATCAATGCAGATATTGGAAAGAAAGTGGGATATGTGTGGATATGCTGCATCCCCTGGGCTGAATCTGTGTCTCTCCCAGCCTAATCCTCACTCAGCATGATGGTGTTTGGCAGTGAGGGCTTTGGGAGGTAATTACGCTCTGAGCATTTTTTCCCTGACTCACACACAAAGATCCTGCAAGCGGGTGTCCCTCTGTACACCTGGACGAGGACTCATCCAGGTGAGGTCACTCAGGCTTCTGGCTTCCAGAACTGTGAACATGCAAGGTTTTACTGTGTAAGCCACCCAGAATACCTCCCTGTGACATTCTGTGACAGTAGCCTGAACTAACAGATGATATGATACGAGGCTAGCAAGCTGTCAAGTGGAAAAGGCAGGGTACCACGCTGTGTATCGAGCATACATGCAGAGACCACTATATGGTCAGTAGATATTTCTGGAAGGGTACAGAGGAAAAGGGTAGCTCCTGGGAAACTTAGCGCCTACTTGGGCATACGAAACAAGCAGGATAAAAGCAGGATACATTGAACTCTCTATATACTTTTGTCACTTTTGATTTAAAAAAATAATTTTAAATTTTATTTACTTAATTAGCAAAGCTGGGATTGAAGTCAGGGCCTTGCATACGAATAAGCACATGCTCTACCGCTGAGCTATACCCAAGCCCTGTGATCTCTTTTGAATTTTGAAACACGTGACTATATTACCTATTAAAACGTATTATTTATAAACTAGGCGTGGTAATGTGTGCCTGTAATCTCAGCACTCTGGGAGGCTGAGGCAGGAGGATTATGAGTTTAAGCCATGTCTAGGCAGGCAACTTAACCATTTAGGAAGACCCTATCTTGAAAACAAAACAAAATAAGAAAAGACAGCACAAAACAAAGTGCTTATAATATAGCTCAGTGCAAAGGCCTTGAGTTCAATCCCCAATATCAGAAAAAAAAAGTACATGTATTGTGCCAAATCAGCTGACTGAGCTATATATGAAGTTACCTACCCTCTCCACTACCTTCTGGTTCCAGGCCCTGAGCTAGCCCGTGCAGTGTGTCTGCTCACACCTTCCTCTACGCTCAGACATGAAGAACGTATAAATTCAACTGCATTTTCTTTGTAAAGCCAAGAAGCAAACAAAAAGATCATATTATATTCATCAGTCTGCAGCTTGGCTTCCCCTCATGCCTCACACAGCACCGGAGTCATTCTCCAGGCCAAGCCAACACATCTAACATCTGTTACTATTATTATTTTTTTTTTCCAGTAGCAAAATCATCCATTAAAGAATGTGTCACAGTTAACAACCCATCACTGGGAGCACTGTGAGGCTGTTTCTAGCGTCTTTGTGGGCGAGCATATGGATGGCTGTCACTTCTGATGGTGCTGTGAATAACATCTTCATTCATAACAATAAATGTCTACGCTGCTTTCATATCCTCCAACTCAGTTGTTCTGGAAGTCCTGTGGGGCTAGGGGCAGGCGACGAGGCTTCTCATGTGTGAAGCAAGGTTGTAGGGTTAGTCCAGCTCTGTTACTGTGTGACTTTGGGTAGGTCTCCCCCACCTTCCCCCCGGCCCCAGTCTAGGTCTTCCTCTCTGTTATAAAGAGAATTGGACCAGGTGACACCAAAGGATCTTTCCATTTCTATTATCTTCACAAGCTTGTGAGTTCACGAGAAGAGAGACCATGTTTGCTTCCTTTACTGTTGAAAATTAAGTGCACAGTGGTCCCTTAATGAGTACTTGTTGGACAGATGCATGAATGAATCCTTGGTTTGCAGTCATGAGCTTGATAGAGCGGAGCTATGCAAACTCCTGTTCTCTTTTTCCTGTACATCACACTGCCTCCCACCTTAAATATCTTCGCTCCTGACCTTTACAGCTTGTAACCACATCATCTTTTACACATCTAGTGACATTCATGTGATGTGTGTTTCACTCTCATTGTGTCTTTTACTTATTAGGTGCGGGTTCTAATCTTAGCACCAGCATTGACTATCTGCCGGGTCCAAGGCAAGTTGCCTGACCTCGTTTTTTCCTCTATAAATAGGAATGGAAGGCCAGCACTCACCATGAAGATGGGCTCTGATATAATCAATCTAAGAGAATGTATACAAATTGCCTAGCAAGGTAGCTGGTGGATAGTAGGTGCTCAATAAAGGGTAGCTATTGTGGTTTGATTGGTGTAGCACACATGAAAGTTGCTTCACATAAAAACAGTGTGTCGTATGTTAGATGTGAGGAGCTGGCCTAAGTGTTGAGGTGACTCAAAGCTGTGTGATCAGTGTACCTCTTGGTCACTCATCACAGAATTCCTAGAACATCCATATTGTGGTAGAACTTTATCAAAATAGGTAAATGCATGGTTGAAAGTTGTATTTGTTACCAGATTAAAAGATATACACACACATATGTAGAACACAGAGTTTTACACATTGATATAATTCGTGTGTTTTTCTTACTTCCAGTGCCTCAGTTGTTTGTTTTGGTAGCTAGCTCGGAAATTGGGGCAGGAGGTTGAAATAGTTGAGGAGGGAAATGGTAAATGTGGCAGCAGGCTAAATTTGCTTTTATTTTCCTCATAGAGTGTGAGATTCAATTCTCTACCAAATTCTGTTGATGTTGAGTACACTTGGGACATAGGCAGTTTGTAGAGAAAGAGATACAAAGAATTGTTCATCTCAAGAGAAGCAAATCATTAGGGCTTCTTTCATGCAAGTTACAAAAGAGCAAATTTGCTTTACTGTTTCATATGACTGAGATGTGCATCAGGAGCTGAGATCAGGTGAGGCTGGATCCAGGGACTCCAGCACCATTACCATGAGCTTTCTTAAATATTGGTTTTATTTTCAGCACTTACCTGGGTCTCTCTAACAGCTGCAGACTTACCCTTGTGGTAGCCAAAGGGCTGTGGCCATTGCCAGCCCCACATTTTTATGCACCATCTGCAGGAGGAGAAAGAGTATTTCCTGGAGACACTTCACTAGCTCAGAATTGCTTGTCTCACACCGGCTTCATGTGGGTCATAGGCTCTTTGCTGGAACAGTCATTACTGTCCCAAAGAGTGGTTTAAACCAATCACTGCCCACCTTTGCAGGTTCATTCCCACCTCAAAATAATGCAGTTGAGAAGAGGAGAATGATACTTTCACAAAGGCAGGGTGGAATAATGTTAGGGACAGGAATGGGTGCTATATAGCAAGTATACGCTAAGCGTCCACTGGCCCATTGAAGAGGTACCTCCCATGCATCAGATGTGGCTGTGAACACTTGACATGCTTCCACTCATTTAACCTAATATTAACCGGATGGACCACCACTATTTTTTCATTCTCCAGCATGAGGCAACAGAGGTAGGACCTTAGCAAGCAGGTGGTCCATTTGGTGGCTCCACTGGTTCCCTATAGAAACACTATGTCATGGGTTTTTTTTTTTTTTAAAATCAAGTGTAGGTTAGGACCTACATGTGGTTCTGCTTCTCAAAATCATTTCTCTCGTGCTGTTTGCTTTACATGGCCTAAACCCAAGAGATGCTTTTTGAAGCTGATGTTGTTTCTCCATCTTTGGATCATTCTATTTAGCTGAAAGCTTTTGGGGAATTTCAGGATACATTTGTGCTTTTATGAGTACATGGAAAAGACAAAGCAAGTTTTGTTTAAAATTACCCTTAAAGTGCACTTATCTTTGATCTATACATATTGACTGTTTGTGAATTCCTGGTCTTTTATCTGTAATCTTTGGCTAGCAGCAAGGCTAGCGCTACCCTGCCATCCCCCAGCTCTGAAAAGGCAGAGCAGAGAGGTGGCAGAGGAAGAAGCAGCCTGGGGAAAGATGTTTGTGAAACTCTGCTTTTGACCTCCTTTGCTTCCTTTTTTTCTTCTCTTCTTCTTTTTCTTAAACTAAAATTTCTCCTCTTTTTGTAAGAGGTAATCCATTAAGATTTTTTTTGTTGTTGTTAGAGAAAGTACAGTTGAGAAAAGGTAAGAAAGATCCCACTTAGTTCCATTTCCCTTTTATAAACAGTTACTCATCTTTTTGGTGTGTTGCATGGACTTTTTCTTGAGAAATTAGAGGCCAATCACAAAGCTTTTGTGGTATTATTTCCCCTTTGCAAGTCAGCTAGAGGATTTTTAGCATTGTTAAGCATTCTTTAACATCACATTTTAAATAAAGTGTGCTCATTCCATAGAAGCACTGTCATTTACTTAACCGGTTCCCTACTGCTGACCTTGAAGCTTGTGGCCAGTATTGTGATGCTCAAAGGGCTTTACTCTGAGCATTGATTGGCTCAAGCTTTGGCCTCATTATTGGTGCTTTCCTTAGCTTCCTGGGATGAGGTGTCCCTTTTGGTGGAGTCTGTCTTTCCTGTTCGCCTTCCCGGAGGGTGGGATTGTTGGTGCTAGCGTGAAGACTGACTCCTGGTGCCCGTGAGTCCTCAGTGCCCGCCTCAGGCAGCTTCTCGGGGTGGGGAGGGGGAGCTGCTATACTTCCCTTCTAGGCCTTGCTATGGTTTGGGTTTACTTAGTCACCTAATGTTCATGTGAGAGGCATTGTCCCCAGGGTAGTGATATTAAGAGGTAGGGGAAACTTCCAGACCAGAGGTGGCTGAGAGAAAGGTAATTCAGTCATGGGGCCTCACCCTCCACACTGAGTTCTCTCAAGAGTGGATTGTCATGAAAGAGCAATGCTCCCCCATTCTCTGGACCCCTGTTTCCCCTTGCCATCTCTCCCTCTTTCATATGTTATGTGTTCCCACCATGTTGTCTGCCGTGTGGTGAAGAAGCCAGTGGGTCCTCACCAGAGGCTGAATGGATGGACCCACTCCATCTTGGGTTTTCAGCTTCCAAAATTTTAAGCTAAATAAAAATCTTTAAAAAACCTTATTTATTTATTTATTTATATTTACTTATTTTTTTAAAGACAAGGTTTCACTTTGCAGCCCAGGCTAGCCTTGAACTCACAGCGATCCTGCTGCTCAGCCTCCCAAGTGCTGGGATTACAGGTTTACACCACCATACTAGGTGTTCCTTTTTTTTTTTAATAAAGCCCCCAGCCACAGGTATTTTGTTGTAGCAACAGCAAATGGACAAACACAAGTCCATTTCCTTTGTTTCCATGTCCAGAAATGCAGAGTTTCTCATGGATACATTTTCAGTTTTAGGACTTTCAGAATACAGGAGTGCAGCTGGTATTGTTATTGTTTTCCTGTGTAGTAGATATCAACAGTGTGGTATAACCTCTTTTCCTGATATCCAGTTCTCTGCAAGATAAATAGTAGGGAAGCTTTTTGCTGTGTGCTATGGACCATAGATTATGTTGGGTACTTTACTTGCTATTAAAATAAATTTAATCTTTAGTGCAAGCTCTGTCAGGTAGGTGTTATTCCTGATTTTATTAGAAACATGCTAAGAAAGGCTGTTTTTCTCAGCTAGAACCTAAGGCCTGGGACCCTATCCCCCATCGAACCTAGAGGGATGCTACCATCAAATTTCAGTGCTATAGGGCTGGGGGTTTGGCTCAGTGGCACAAGTGCCTGCCTGGCAAGCACAAGGACATGAGTTTGATCCCTGGTACAAAAAAAAAAATTACAGTGATACTTGAGTTGTCGAATAGCTCGAAGCATGAACTTCTCACTACATGAGCAGTGAAGTTCAAAAAATTCTGTGTGGTGTTTCATAACTTTCCTTGATAGTCCAACCAAAAATTAGACTTGAAAAAAACCTGTACAGGCTGAGAGAGAGTCACGGGTCCCTTCTGGCTGCAGACACAGAGGGACGACAGCTCAGTCTGAACGCCCTCACCCAGGTGACATAAGATGCTCACGTTAGTGAGGTAAAACATTCACCACTGTGCTTTTTTTGGGGGGGGACTTTATTTGTGTAAAATATCTTAGCCATGGCTCCAAAGAGAGTTAGAGACACCAGGAGTGAAGCTAAGAAGAAAACTGAGAGAACCACCATAAAGGGAAAGAAATCATTATGAAATTTGTTAAAGCCCTGGAAAAATGAATTTATCAGTGTAGGTTTTTGGGCCTCAGAACCAATGATTTTGTTTTCCATTATTTCTTATGAGTAAAAAACGTATTTAGTTCTCGAACTTTGCAGTGTTTGAACAAGAATTGGGAATGAATTGAGTTTGACAATGGTTAATCACTGTACATCCAAATTCCTTTTATATTGCTTTAAAATTAAAAAAATTTTATTTATGTCTGCAGTACTAATGATTATACTCATTCTGGGAGTTGGTACATATATATAACACATCTTAATTCTTTTTTCCATCTCCTTTCCCTCCCCTCCCTTCTCTCTTCTTTTTCCTCCCTTTCTCTCTTGGTTACTTTCTCTTTTGCAAAGGATCTATCTTCCTGTTTCCTATTATCTGTCTTTTATTTTGCTGTTTATTAGGTTGTATTTTGAGATAGGGTCTTGCTATTGTCCAGGCTGGCCCCAAACTCACAATACTCTTGCTTCAGCCTTCTGAACAAATTGTATTACAGGTGTGCACCACCATGCTTGGCTAGGCCTTCGTCTTTTGGCTACTCCTTGTTGTATTTACACATGTGTAAGTTGGTTGGTAAGACCAGTTTTGCACAGACGAAAGGTGAAAAATGTTGTGAAAGGTCTGCGTGTCAGATAGTCCTATGCTGTGATGAATGGGGGAAGAAGGCATGGCTGTCAGGGACATCTCCAAGGATCACCATTCTTTGTATGCAGTGCCTGGGGCAGAGGGAATGTGGTACGTGCCATTTTCCTTGCACAGAGGTAGTCCAGCAAGGTTATCAACCTCCCCTTGAACACGCACAGTCAAAGGTGAGCTGAATTCTAACTGCAAACTGATCAAGGTACCAGCTCTAGCCCTTACCCTGACAGCAGTTGTTTATTTGGGGAATTTCCTGTGTTCAGGAGCCCCAAGCATCTCAGCGAACGAGTGGGCTGAAAACAGAAGCACTGTCATGACGCTCACAGGTATTTTTCGCAGCCAACTATGTCACAGTTTCCAAGTATCATATCAAAGGTTCTGAGGACCAAAGAACCCAGGTAGAGACATCTCATGTGTGGCACAATGGGGGTCATCTTTCTAGCTTTGCTTTTACGTATCTCTGAACCCATTCAGTGACATCAGAGGTGAGCTGTGGCAGGATTCTCAAGTCCCCTGTATGTGCACATCAGACCTGGAGCAAAATCACACCTTAAACATGGAACAGATACAACATCAGGAACTTGGGCAGTGTATGTACTTTTCAGGGGCCATGGGTAAAAGAAAAACAATGATTGGCTCCAAAATTCGAAAAGGTCCATGATGAATACATTTATTATGTATTACAGACATATGCTAATAAAAATTTAAAAGAGCAACTATAAATTCAAAGCTGATGGAAGTCTAATTAATTTTTCTCCCATGCAACTTTATAATGTTGCATTAATTTATCAACTTTAACTCCTATAATCCATGTTATCATCCCTCTATGGAAGGGGAGTTCCTAGTTGTGCTAGGTATAATTTCAATTAACTCAGTGCTATGCAAAATTAAGGAGAGCCTGTGTGTTTACTACATTTACTACTGTAAATTTACTACTGGGATATGGGTGTATTTTGAAATGCCTAATATACCTGCGAAGGGTTAGAGAGTGAGGAATGAGATATTGAAAAAGAGGGTGATGTCACTTGGAATTAAGAACAATTCAGGGCTCATAAAATCTTCGTATCAGTGTTGAAGTTTACCTCCCCGTGACAGAATTGAAAATAGCTCAGAGGCAACAACTCCACTGAGTTTTGCATTTCTGAGCATCTATACCTAGGACATGCGGCCCGGCATTTAGGTTGGGTTTCTAACCCAGAAAACAGCATTCTTGACCCAGAAGAAGATTCATAGACATACAACAATCCTCCTCTCAGCAGCTCCTGACTCTGTAAGCTGCTAACTTCTCCGAGTCTCTGTCCTCTGCGCATTTTCATCTGTAAAATGGAGATGGTAAAACCCATCTGATAAGGATTAGATGACAGTGGCAAAGTGCACAGTCTGGCATGTCTTGTAAATTCTACCAGCTGTGTATTTAAACTCACTCTGCCCTCCCCAACCCCAAGAAAATAAGAATATTATACAAATTTTGGTTATAAAAGGACAAGGCTCAATTCACATAGCATCCATGAAAGGTTGCCTCATTGATTTTAGTCTATTCTTCCCGAGGCAAAATGCAGACAATAGACGCACATATAGTTGGCAGCCTAGAGCTATTTAAATCCTGGCTTCAAGGATCCACTTGGCTGTTTCTGGAAAACATACTAAATAAGCCCCAGGTGTTGTGAAGGAGCCTGTAGGGCAGAAGTTAACGGACTGGAACAGGGTAACGAACTTGTTAGCAAGAAACCAGCCAGGCCTGAGTTCCTCCATTTATTCCATTTGGGTCTTGCCCCAGTTAATGGATCCAAATAGGTTCAGAGTTCTTTAAGCAGGATGGCCACCGATCGACACGATGTAACTCATGACCTTTTATACAGCTTCGAAAATAGGTCGTTCACTCCTCAATCGGACACGGGATGGGTTAGGCGTGCTCTGAACTCTCACGGACACTCTGGACTTCCACCTTCTATCCCCCGCTGCTTCTGCAGAGCTAATTAGCGTGTGGTCTGCTCCGAGCCAGGACTTTGAAACTGGGGCCAGCAGCCTACACGGCCAGGAAGCTCCCTTTGCAGAGGGACAGAATCTCATGTGAAGAAATAGCTGTGATGTGGGGGTAACATAATGCAGTGTGTGAGGCCATCAGAAATTTGGGGACGGCAAAGATCATTTCAAATCCTGGCTCTACTCGTTTCTAGCTGTGAAACCTTGGGCACCATTTTTAATCTTTCAGCCTCAGTTTCCTCATTTGTAATCTTGAGATAAGAATAGTATCTACTTCTGGGTGGTCTCGGGGAGGGTTAAATAAAGACCCTTATGTCTGTATAGTGTCTGGTATATAATAGGTGCTCAGTAAACATTTGAAAAGTTATCTATAACAGAAGTTCAAACAACTCTTGCGGGAGCCCACAAGATGGACAAGGAGCTTTCCGGTGAGGCCAGAGACATGACTACCTGGTCTCGGTGCAACGTCGTGAACTACCTCGTTTCTGTCCATGGACAAATTGCACAGGGAAGGCACGAGATGGACCCTGAGTCAGAATCTGAATCCACAGTTGCACCTTCCAAGGGCCTTTCGAGGCCTTTCCAGTTTGGAAAAAGGAACAAAAGAGGCCACCAGTGGAGGCACCTTACTAACAATGTGACTTCAGCCAATCCGCCTAACCTCACCAAAGATAAATTCTGGATCAGCAAAATGGGGAGCATGATACCGACTCCCTGATAGAGCTACTGAGGGATTAGGAAAGACCGTGCATGTGAAACACTCAGCAGCGTATGGGGCACCACCACAGTGGAGCTTCCCTGCGCCTCGCTGAGACGCAAGCCTGCCTTGAATTTCCGTGCTGCCTGGAGGAGCGTGTTTGAGAAGAGATTTCTGACTCTCCAGCCTGGCGGGCCTTTGCTCACTTCAAGCAGTCAGTTTACTGTTCAAAGCATCTGTTTGTTTAAATGTTGAGCAGATCCAGATCTCTTGTATCCTCAGCAACAACAAAAAAAGAGCTTTCTGCCTGATCCTTACCCTAAAGGCCAATTCTCTCCCACCCCCCAGCCTACACACGGTATTTATTTGTTTTTGGTTAACGATACATTGAGGTTTTGGCCGAAATTCAGCCCTGCGCATACTTGAAAAGCCAACTGGCTCATTGGGCAGCCGATAGAGGTCTTGGGATTTCCCCGCAGGGCTGCGGAGAGTACAGACAGGAAGCCTGGGGACCGAGCGCCTGACCAGAACTTCCTCCGGGGGGAGGCTGGAGAAGTGCGCATCTTGCAAAGGAGCTCCCTAGAGCATGCAGGCCAGAGCAGCCTAGGGCTCTCAGCCGGGGCTGGACGGGGTCCCTGTTGGCACTGGCGTTGGTCTGGACCCCTTGGGCTTCGGGAGGGAGCTGGAGGCTTCCCCCAGGGAGACGCTGACACTGCTTGGATGGAACCTTCCACTCTGGCCCAGCCTCTTCCTCCCTCAGTGCCACTAGGAGGGAATTGAGAAGGGACTTTCCAGAGAGCGTTAGCGTGCAGGGTGTGGAAATGGAATAAAAGCATATGCAAATAGGCCTGCTGGTGCCTTCCTCTACCCCAGTGAGCCAGAGCCTTTCTCCAAAAAGATGCTCTTCCTCGGAGACCCTAGACAGCGCTCTCGCGTCCCAGGGTGGCAGCGGCAGGCAGATTGGAGTGGTAAAATCTGGGCAGGGAGCTGGGCCAGAGGGGTGGGCTGGGTGGACAGGACCAAAATGAGGAGCGGGAGAAGGGCGGCAGAACTGGAAAAGGTAAAATAAAATGAAATTTTAGGAGCACACTGTAAGTAGGTGCTAGAGGAAAAAAATCATTGCAAGGTGATTTATTATGTACTTATCGTCTGCTTGAGAGGCAGCAGACTTTTGTACAGTGGATTATTGCAGAGTAAATGGCACATTAAAGATATAATCATAATGTTGAAGGCATACTGAATGACATTAGAATGCAAGTAGGTGAGACTTTTTGTCAGGGGCTAGGAAATATTTCCAGCACTTTAGTTAAGACCTGGGTTCACTTCCAGAAGGAAAATATTTTTAACCTTTGGTTCTTTTCTTTTCAGGGTGGGGTGGCATCGGGAAGTGGCTTAGAGCCTATACAGGCTGTAAAATATGTTTTAAACCCTGGCATGGTAGACTGTGGCCTCTATTTAGCAAGGCGTCAACTGTCTTGCAGTGACAATAACATGACAGCGTTGCACAGTAAATGTGGTGCATTTTGGGCTGGGGGATCATGGCTGCTACCTTTTGTTTCTTGTGTTCCTCTTTTTAATCTCATTCCGTCTTGTCTTTGGATATTAAGGGGTTTTATTTTTTTAGGCTTTAAGATTATTTGTTTCCTATACTGCCCTTGCCCTATGTTAATTGGCAAAGAGTGTAGCTTTTCTTTCCTAAAGGTTTGGTGGGCTCGACTGTTGTATTTTCTGGCTATTTAAGGCCTTCACGTTCCGTGTACATCGTTTCATTTTTCTGTGTCTGTTGGACTTCCGTTTTGCTCCAGGTCCTTCTGATTGCAGCACTGGGCTGATGTTTTTGTCCCCGAGATGCTGAGAGTGGGTTTTGGAGCAGAATGAACTTTGCTCATTCACTTAGAGTCTCATTGCTATCCTGGTGCAGGGATACGTGGTGGTGGAGCCCAGGAGGGAGGTAGAGTGTTTGACCCTGGGGTCTGCTTGGGCTGTTTGGATTTGCTTGGTCTGTTAGGGTGGAATCTTGGCATCTGGTCTTTGCTTTAGGGTACCACGAGGCCCTGGTGTGGGATGGGGCGAGGCAGGGGTTGGACTGTTCCACGGAGCGTTCTCAGTCCTCTTCTCATGGCTGAATTCCCATTGTCTCACTTTCCCCAAAGGTTCCGGGGGATCGGTGTGAGCTGGATCAGCTCTGTGGAATCTGCTCACTCAGTGTAGCCCTTTGAGCTAAATCTGTAGTAAACATTCGTTTCCTCTGTCAGCAATTTATATTCTTGGGGTACAGTCCCTAAAAGTCATTTTTGGGGCACATTTTGAATTATAATCACGATCACTCCTTCTGGCTGTTCTACAATCTGACAAAAATGCCTTATTTTGGTCTCAGCCTCAGTCTTTTAAAGTGCATGTTAGTTATACAAAATACTAGGTTAGTCTGTAATATAAGTTATTTTTATTTTCAACGGTAACTTATGAAATATTTTTATGATTTATAATTTGGAAACTGTTTTCCTGTGCCAAGTTATGTAATTTGTCATGAAATTTCTGACAGCAAATTGGCACATTCTATGAGAGCTTATTTAATATTTGTTGGGTCAACCAGTTGTGTGTATTTGACGACTAAGGAATTGAGACTCAAATGATCAAATGATCTACCCAGGCCTTACTGCCAAGAAGAGCTCAAACTTACATCTGACTTTTTCCAGGCCAGGCTGGCTCAGCTACTGTTCTACCTATTATTTATTATCTTTTCTTCAGGAGAGAGTCTTTGATTCTCTAAGGAAAGATCATAGGAAAAAACAACTTGATAGATATACTGTGAAAGGGGTGGCAGAAGGTCTTGTCCAATCACTATATTACTCTGCAAAAACGTTACATCCTTAAGAATGTGACTATTATATACATGTAGAGACTCAGGCATGTGTAGAGCTTATAAACAGTTTACAAGAACCAACTATATAAAGTATGTTGAAATGAACAACTACTTTGAAGAAAAAGAGACACTACAGTACTCAGTGCTGATTCCACAATGTCATGATGTGAAATCCAGCAAAACTATCATTCTTTGTTCAAAATGATTTTAGCTTTTTTTGTTGTGTTTAAGTTCAACACACATGAAGGTATGGACACCTGTTTTGAAGAGAATGAGAGACACTGACAGCCATTCTTGGCTTCCCTATTGTCTCGTCTTGAGGACCTGAAATGCCTTCCTCGTCCTGCTCAGATCAATTCCATACTATGTTGTTTCATGTGAATTCCCTGTATGTGACAATATGGCCAACTATTTGGAAAAAAACAAGAGTCTGTACGATAGAGAGTGAATATCTCCGATTGTCTAGCTTTGAAATTTATGTCTCTTACATTGCTTTCTTGTGATCCACTTTGTTCTGTATTGTTGTGTTTAATTTTACCTTTTTGATATAATTGCATGTATATTTGAGTGGGTAAGATGGATGACCATATTGCTGTTTTTGTCAGATTGGGGAGCAGAACTGTTAGCAGTCTCACTGTTTGAATGTCTGCTTTATATGTTTTAACTTTGTAATTTGAACAACTATTTCCAAGAAGTCAGTATGTAATTTGTCAAGTAATAATTTCTTAGTTTTTTTTTTTTTTGTTGTTGTTGTCATTCTTTTCCTTTTTTCCTTGGAATTCTATATTGTTGCTACCCTTTATTCTGTTTTTTTTTCCTCTTTAAATAAAATTTAAAAAAAAAGAAAAAAAGAATGTGACTATTTCCATACATTCCTGTTGAGACAAAAGATATAAGTTCATGCTTAAAAAATGACTGTCTTGGACTTTTATTTTTTAATTGTTTGCTATGGAGACCTTGTGCTTTAATCTTTGAAATCTGTGTGAATACTTTGTTTTCTTCAAATTTGTATTTTTATTAGGATATGTTTGCAGTATGTAATGATTACCTTGATTTTGGGGAACTGATACATGTACAAAATATGTGCATCTTAATTCTTTTTATGTTCCCTTTCCCTTCCATCTTCAAGGCTTGGGCATAAAATTCTTCAGATCTCTAGGGATACTAATTCCAGAGTTTTGGATTTGGAGCTGAACATATTTTCTAGCTTTCTTTTGAGGTCCTGGGGAGGATTGTGCAGTGCTGCTACTTTGGGGTCAGCCTGCTCTACAGAGATCAGCAGTTGTCTGGCTATAATCCTTGGAACCAGCTGCTTTCACTGCTGGAGAAGATGTCACTCACCCAGGTTAGCTCGGGCATTAAAATAACAAGGACAGAGCCAGGTGGTGCTGCATGCCTGGAATCTCAGCACCCTGGGAGGCTGAAGCAGGAGGATCATTAAGTTTGATTTCATTCTGGGCAATTGAGTGAGACCCTGTCTCGAGTTTAAAAATAAGTTGGGGATATAGCTCAGTGGTCAGTAGAATATAGCACTTAGGTAGCATGTGCAAGGCCCTGAGTTCAATCTCCAGTAGTGAAACAAAAAAAAAGGTTAACAAAAGAGTCCATTGTTCTAGCAGAATTATGCTCTAGTGTTACACCTATGTGCAAATATCATTCCATTCCCTTTCTCAGATACTTCCTTTAACCAGTGACACCAGCAGCAGAGAGAAGGAAGGTGAATTTCTACCTCAGCCTACCAGAGTGGAATGCTCATGGGTATTCCCCACTGTCCTTTCTCTTGGGCTGTGGAATTTCTCCCACAGGAAGGATGCAAACACATTTCTGATTATTTCTTTCCTGTACTGAAACTCTTTGTGTTGTTTGGCCACAGAGTCTTACGCCTTCTGTTTTTTTTCTTTTTTTCCTTAAAAGACTGAGGCTGAAACCAAAACAAGGCACTTTTGTCAGGAAAGTCTTTTTCAATGGTTGCAAAGATTTAGTCTTTCATTTATTTTTGAAATTCTTATAATGTTTGTTATATTGTTTATATGCATTTCTGTATATCCATCTGGTATATATTTTACATATGATGTGATACAGATCTGATGTTAAGTTTTCTTCTACAGATTAAATTTTCATTCTGCTTTACAAGAAATAAGCTTTCAATATTAGGATCCTTTTAGGTTTATAGAAAAAAATTGCATAGCTAAAACAATGAATGAATGCATATCTCTCTGTGTGCTGCTTTTTGATTAGTTCTTTGGCTTGGGAAGAATATTTTTACCTGGTCTTAAATTTTAGCATGTACATAGATACCGTCTTGAGTCTTGTTTTTATTTGATTGATGCATTTGGTATTTCTGGCCCAATGCCACATGTTTAATTATTTCTAAAGATTTTGTGGCTTTTGATAGAGAACCTGCAATCTCTCAGAGGTTTTAAGAGGTAAAATGCAGGATTTAAGCAGGAAGAGTACTATTAATCTTGTCTGTAGACTTTTGCTGCAGAGGTGACCCGCCAGGAAATAACACAGCTGATGCCCAGGAGGGCATGATCGTTGATGGCTTGTGTCTTACACATCATTCCCTTACCTTTGAGCTAGGCCTTACTCACAATAGCAAAAATCTGGCTTTGGGGCAGGATTTCTCAAGTCTGGCCCTATTAGCATTTTGGGATGGTAACTCTGCTGCGTGTGTGTGTGTGTGGGGGTGTCTTATGCATTGTATGGGATGTTTAGCAGCAACCCTACTCTCGACCCACTAGATACAGCCAGACTTGGGATACTCAACTATGGCAACCAACTCATGACAATCACAAATATTTTCAGACATTGCAAATGTCCCCAGTTAAGAACTACTGCTCCGAAGTCAGCTGAATGTTAACTCAAGCTGTGCTTTTCAGTGTGTGCCTCCATTTCCTCCCATGCAGGATGCAAACGGTGATGGTACCTATGTCCTGCCATGGTGTGAGCTAGTGCACATGAAAATAAGCTAGTGCACATGAAAAGCACAACCCGGGGAACAGAGCCTGGCAGGCCAGACCAGGAGGAGGGGAGAGCAATCGTTCTGTTATTTAAAAAAAATCTTTTTTATATAAAAATCCTTTTTACATTTGATCTTACTCCTGACGATCGTTTCTGTTTTACCTCCATATGCTCCCCATCCTTGGAGTAAGTGTGTTTAAATCACAATATTCACCAAAAATTACGTGTCTATGGTAATGAAATGGAACTCTTTTTAGGACTCTGTAACTGCTAATTAATCAGCTCCCATGATAAACTCATCTGCGCTGTGTGTGAATTTTATTTGCAGCTACTGAACAGCAATTCCACTTGGTTAACAGGCCTTTAAGTGACAATCTAGCTCTGCGGAGCCACAGAAAGATCCAGAGACGATTTTCTAAGCAAGATGGTAATGACAGTGGGGAAGATAGAAATCTGGGATAAAAAGGTGGAGGATTTACTTTATTCATTAGCTTGCTGGCTTTGGGAATGCTATAAACCACACCATCATCTTGCAGTTCAGAACGAAGGGATGGGTAGAAGGAAAACTCATTTTCCAGCAGTTCAGATGATTTAGTCACCCATATTTGTTTTCCCTTTTGTAGTAGCTGCTTTTTAAAAACCAGTATCATTGCTGTTAAGGTTGCCCGAGAGCCCCTTCGAGGGAATAATTCTTTTCGGCTTGTGAGAAGATCTGGTGGAGGGTAGTTCTGTGCCTTTGTCCTGTGGGCTATTTCCGTCTTCCAGTGAAGCCAGGGCTGGGTTTGGAGAGGACAAGGGTGTTCTGTGGTCCATGCCGTGGGGGCTGTAGAGTTGGTGAGGCTATTGTTGGCCATCTTGGTAGTGCTGAGTTCATTTGCTTAGTCCCTGAGCCACAGTGGTTGGGAGCCAGAATGCTGATATTCCAATTGCAGCTGCGTGGCCTTGGCCATGCCACAGAGCCTTTTGGTGCTGCATTTTTTCCATCTCTAGAATGATATGAGCCTGTAATCCCAGCACCTCGGAGGCTGAGGCAGGAGCGTCGCAATTTCAAGGCCAGTCTTGGCTACATCATGAATGTGAGGCCAGCCTAAACTATGCAGTGAGACTCTCTTTTTTAATTAAAAAAGAGATGGCACAGATAATGGTAATAGTACTTAACTTCACAGCTTTGCTGTGTAGTATAATTCATTTTGCCTAGTTGCTGGCGCATAATAAGATATATATGTGTTTTTTTTAATTTTGTGATGAGGATTATTATTTATTTGAGTGGCCCAGGAGCAGGGGGAATACACTTGGGTCAAATGAGACATTCTGTGCCTCTAAAGAGTTTATAGCTGGGAGGTTGGAATGAACATCAAAGGCCAGGAAAGTGGGAAGGAGTAAGAGAAGCCTCTGAGGAGATGACAGCCTTCACTGAGGCATCTAGACCCAAAGAATGGACCCAAGACATGGGTCCAGAGAGCAGGGAGAGAGGTTTGGAATCTAGAAGCCCCTGACCTCACAGGAAGCGGGTGCCAAGTTGGCCATGGAGGGGCGGAAGGATCATCTGCTCCTGCTGAGTGGACCCAGCCACCAGATACTGTGATTTTAAGCAGGTTTTGTGCCAGGCACTGTGTGGATCTGGGGCCAGAGCCCAGAGGCACCAGCAAGGAGAGATGGGAACTGCAGCTACTTGTTGAGTCAAGGTTTGTGAAGACTCTCTGCTCTGAGCAAGAACACCCCTCACGGTGGTGAGAGGCTTCCCTTTACAGTAAGCGCCAGCCAAGTTTAACCCTGGAGGGTCACCCGCATTTTCTGTTTGGTTGACTCTGCTTCTTTAACATTTTCCTGTCTGTTCCAGATTTCCAAAAGTTATGTACAGAAATTGAAATGAGGTAGTTATGCATACTAAATTAAATTAAAAAAATTTTATAATAAAGTGATACTTAAGGGACTTTTAAATAGTGAGCACTTTGCAGGCTTGTTCTTTCCACAGCTTGAGGGTGAACTGGAACACCAGGATTAATTTAGCTTTGAGAGGATATTAAACTTCTAAGATTATAGCAGATAAATATTTTTCTTAAAAGTGTCACATATGAAAACACACTCGTTGCTATGAATCTACTTGACAAGAGCAAACTTGTCACACTAGAATTTTTTTTTAAGAGATGGAGGCACTGACAAAATCATATCTATTACATCTTTGACCAAATGAGAAGTGGGATTTTTTTTTCCATAGGACAAATTATACATTTGCCAGACAGAGTTAGAAAATGGGGTTCTTGAAAGAAAATTCAGCTTTTTATTGATTTAAAACAGCTATAGTTTTCCAAGGCCCTGTGCTGGGGCAATGCTGTGCTGGGATCAGTTGTGTTGATAAATGTAAATGGTTAGGGGCTAAAAGAGCTTCGTCTTGCTCTTTGGCGGCTGTGTATTCTGATTACAAATCTCCCGAAGGTGACAAAGTAGCTCACAGCACAGAGTATGTTCTGGTAAGAGGGAGGCAGTGACTTTGCTGAGTTGTTCTGTTTTGGTCTCCACTGAGAGTGGGCTATGGCTCCCAGCTGCCTCAGCAGGGAAGAACCAGCCAGGGCCTCACCAGAGACACAGACCAAGGTCCTGGACACTGTAGACCTGGGTGGTCGGGTACAAGTGAAGGAAGGGATCAGAGACTAGACTGAGGCACGGTCACCACGCAGATCCTCATGACCCCTGGATCCAACTTTTCACACAGCACAGGGATTGATCAGCGAGTTTGCAAGGTGGTCATCTGAGAGTGGCCTTCAGAGCAGGACAGCTTAGTTAGGGAGAGGGTAGGGAGGTGATGAGGGACAGGAAGGGGCCCCTCATGAAGTTAAAGACAGGACTTGTTTGAGGGCAGAGAGGAGGAGAGAAAAAGCCCAGAATTTATTATCATGAAAATAATAACCGAAGTCATGTTTTGGAATTATTGGCCATATGATGTGCACTGCTGTTTAAGGGGTTAAATATATAGAAAATATCTCCATCTCGGAGGATTTCACGGCCTCGTATGACTTGCACGGATGGTACAAGGCCCCACTGGGTCGCGTGTTAAATCTCATGATCAGAGGATGGATGTGGAGGACTGTTCCTTATTCTCCTCTCCAGTGTTTACCACAACAACCATTAAAAAAATCTGCCCTCTCTGCCTTCTCTGTGTTTTGTAGCCGACACGAAACTGCCTTCCAGGCCCTCCCTTGCCGCGCACCGCTCCCGTTCTCTTTGTCCCCCTGGGGTGCCCACTTGCGTCCTATTTGAGAGCTTAAAGCCTGTTCCCTCTGCCTGGGTCTCCTCTCCCTGAGTCTTCATCAGACTGCAGCGTGCTGTCCTTGGCATTTCTCCTTCAAGGTCACTCTTCCTAACCGCAAGTGCTTCACAAGGTCTTGGGCTTCTGCGTGGATAGCACTGAACTCACTGCTGGTCTGTCAGTGGGCTGTCTGTCTCTCTTGTCGCGTAGTGACCTCTGCAAGGACAAGGGCCAGGACCCAGCCTGTCTGCTGTCTTCTGCGCCCCAGCACCTACACAGGCCTGACCCATAGCGGGTGCTCTGTCCCCCAGGATGGATGTAGAAGCAGAGCGTCCGCCTGGGGGGTGAAGTTGTCCTTTCCAAGTACTTTGTCTCCTGGTCCGGGGACACTTGGTGTGTTGTTCTTAACATCCCATCTGTCCCCTGTCACATGTTCTTAAGCTTCTGGAGGGCAGAGATTAGACCATGGCCATCTTTTCATCCCTGGAGCCTGGCTTGCGTAGGAACTCAGGGAAGGTCTGTGGGGTGCAGGAGAGAATGAATGGCTGGTGAATAGAGGGGCGCTTATCTGGGTTTTCACATGTGTGCTGATGAAAGTGGAAGAAAAATGAACTTAAAGTCCAAAGTAGCAATGGGAGCTGGGATTCAAAACAAGCTGAGGGGAAAAAAAAACAGTGAGAGCTTGAATTAGAAAAATACCAGATAGTCACCCTACCCAGCCTGACAGGATGTGCTCTGCTGGAGGGGGCTGGGTGGGGAGGAAGGTTGGAATTTCCCCAGCTCAACTTGATGCCTTGAAGGATGTCTGCCTGCTAGTTTGCTGCTCACCTCAGGAGTTTTATCCATTCAGCAAATATTTATCCAAGCGAGCATCCCATGCATTTCAATGTGAATGTGGGAGAGAGGGTGCCCTCCAAAGGGCATGGAAATTGGCTCTTATGGGTACAACAACCTTACTCTTCCTATGTATAAAACACAGTTACACATAGAGTACGTGGATAGATACACAGACATGTGATGTTAACATTGTGGAGTGGAGATGATTCGAAACAGTCTGGAGAGGGTCCTTTGGGGGAGTATTATGACAAAGAAGTTGGGAACCGGTCTCCTCTATGCCAGGCGTGGAGTGTTTATTCCTTGGGGCAGACAGGAAATAACCAAAAACACACCATGGAGTGTTTATTCCTTGAGGCAGACAGGAAGTAACCAAATAAGCAGCTGTAACTGCGAAAGGACAGTAAGTCCCGATTTCTCTTACATGAGAAATCCAAAATAGGAATAAATCAAAGAGCAAAATAGAGAAATAGGTAACACAAAACAGGGAGATAGATCATTTGCAAAAGGGAAAGGGACCAAGGGATGGAGAGGGAGGGGCAGGGGTAGGGCAGGGGTGTAAAGGAGTGAGATGCGCTGTGCGTGTGCACCCCTCCCCACGATGCGTGTGGTCACCGTGCGCTGCAGACACGGACTCAGGAATAAACAGCAGCAGCCAGGAGCCGCTGGCGAGGGGAGGAGCGCACGTGGGGTGACGGGGGCGCATGTTTTTGGTGATGTAGTGGGGGATGGTGCTGGATGGAGCGACTCTGAGAAGAGACGAAGTGAGGGGCGAATGTGGATGTGTTCTAGGGAAGAGAATTCCAGGAAGAGGCAAGAGCTTGGTGCACTGAGGAACAGCGAGGGGCCGGCTGGGAGGAGAAGGTGTCAGGAGACTGGGCCTGATCGCGGGGCCATGCCAAGGGGTTGGGCTTTATTCTCAGGGTTCAGGGCAGTGGTTGGACCCAAACCAACTTATCGTTTATTTACTTATTTAGTTTTTTTTTTTTGGCCACCTGTTTGTAGCACATGATGATTGCATTCATAGTGGGGAAGGGTTACAATGTCTATGACATATATTGATTCTTTTTCAGTTTTGTTTTTTTTGTAAATCTCATTTCCTTCCCCTCAGACTTAGGTTTTAGTAAGATTTCCCAGACTGCTGTTTGGAAGGTGGACTGCGCAGGCGGTAGAGGGCTCAGGAAGTGACCAGAAGGCTGCCGCCACGATCTTGGTGGAAGACGATAGAGATGTGGGTGTCAGGGAGACGTCAGGGTCCAGCTGCTTTGTAATGGCCGAGCTGGCATGCTGTGCAGAAGGATTCAGTGAAAGGGTTCCCTTGTACCGGGCCCTCGCATTGGACAGGCTTAGTACATTTTATCTGTTGCCGTCTGGGTTACTGAGTTTTCATCTGTGTACTTTGCCATCTTATCTGGTCTTCACATTGTTAGGATTTTTTTTTTTTTTTTTTGCATTTTCAGGAGGCAGATGAGAGTGGAGCAGAATGGCTAAGCCTGTTAGTCCTGTGTGGTAGGGTGAGTGTTGTTTTCATTGCTAATTTCCTCTTCCTCTGCTCTCCTTTTCCTCCTGCTCCTCTTTTTCATCCAGTGTGGCTGGTAATAGCAGCACTTCGCATGGCTTTGTGACAGTGAGGTGAGATTTACATTTAGAGTGGCTGGCGTGATTCTGGGACAACACTGGCAAATGCGGGTTATTATGATACGCAGCACCCCCTTTTCATGAGATTTCTGTGTTGCTGGCTTTCCCATCTCTTGGTCACCTAAGTGGGAGCACTTTGGGGTGAGGCCACCAATTTTTCCCCTTACACATCATGCTTTTCTTCCTCTGCATGAGAGCTTTTCTTGAGAGATCAAAGAGTGGAGAGCTTTGAGTAATTTATATTCTGTGTTAAGTGTCAAAGGCCACGCAGAGTTGAGGGAGGTGGAGAAGCTATTACATGTCACCTGAGGAAACTGAGTGACTAGTGGATCGTTTTGAGCAGTGAAATTCTGTTGCAACATGAGCAGTACAGACGTTTGTATCATAATCACCAAATTGTGTGGATCCAACCAGAATTAAAAAATGCCTGGAGCTTTGGCTCAGTGCCATGGAGGAACAGAAACACGAAGCCTGGTGTGGAGCAGAAGGAATAAAAGGCATGGATGTGGCACAGTGACAGACATAAATAGACGGAAGTTAAGGTGGAGGTGAGAATGCCTAGCTGCCGCCTTCTCGCTCTGTGCACTTACAGACTTCAGCGGGAATCAGAACTGAACAGCCGAGCCCCAGGACCTGTTTTCTAGTCACCACACTTTGCTATCACCAGATGTGTCCAGATGCTACCTCAGAATCCCTTGCCAGGTCGGTCAGTGTCCGCTGGCCTCGTTAGCACTGTGGCTTTGGGTTCATACTGTGGTTGCCTTCCTCTCTTAATGCATCCATCCATCCACCCATCCGTTCATCTGTTCATTAGGGTTGCACATTAATTTAATAAGATTTTTATGCATCTTCAATGTGGCAGGCACAGGGTGGGTGCTGGGAACCCAGGAATGGAGAAGACGTAATCCCTGCTCAGGGCTACACTTGGTGCCAGTCACAATTTTTATCTAGGATTCACAGTGGGTGGGAGGACCCAAGGTTCCTGTGACTTGGGGCTAATTTAGTGGTGTCATTCTCTACAATGAACAGGAAACTCCCCCAAATGGTGATAGAAATCAGCAACGCACTGAAAAATGAACTATGATATCCCATCAGGCACCCTGGACAGGAAACAGCCACTGGCCACCGAGTCCTTTTCTTGACCTAGCTGATTTCACTCCCTGACCTTAGACCTCAATGATAACCCATGTTCAAGCAATGGTTTTTCATATATTAGTTCACTTTTCTCCTGGTAGTACCTGATAGGGGAGAGGGACATCTCTTTTTATTAAACACTTGTTAGCACCTTCTGAAGGTTATTACTAAGGATGTGGATGAAGAGAGGCATAGAGTGAGGGGCGGGAGCAGGAGTGGCTAGCTTGGAGGTCCCCCCTTGGGCACCGAGCTACCCTCTAGGTGCATCTCCATGTTCAGCTAATGGGAAGCTCTCCAAATGCTGCCTGTCTAGGTTTTCACGGAGGTTTCACTACTCAGGGGTGATTGATTAAACCACTAGACAACTCAGTTCAGCTCAGCTTTCAGCCTGTCTCATCCCTGAAAGCTGGAGGTTAAGCTGAAATTTCCAACCCTCTAGACTTGGGAAGACCATTACTTGAGGAGGTCTCTGATGCCCAGCATGCCTCACATGGCCTGCCTCATTCTCATGATTGGTAGGAGGCCAGCTGGGACTAAAGCTCTATTCTAACTTTTATCTCCTTATTTTTATTATCTCCCTACACAGCAGCTTAATATCTTTCAGGCTTTCGGTTCTTCCAGCTAGGAAACTATATGGTCTCTGAAAGTTTCTTCTTTCCTTTCTTCCAAATCACTGGAATGCTATCATTCAGACATTGTGCTGCAGCTGGAAACCATGTTATGGGACACACACACACACATACACAGAGTTAAAAACGCAACCCACAGAGTAAAAATATATGATTTATATCTAGAATATATAAACAATCTTATAATTCAATAATAAAAGACAACTGAATTAGGAAATTGGCGAGGGATCTAAATAGACATATTTCCAAAAGAGCTATACACATGGCCAGTAGAAAAATGACAAAAGGCTTCATTAACATTAGCCATCAGGGAAATGCAAGAAAAGACCATGATGAGGCACCTCACCTCACCACTCCTCACCTCATCTTGCAAACACTGGCAAGAATGTGGAGCAACTGAAACTCTCATATGCCGCTGGTGGGAAATTTAAGGTGGGACAGCCCTTGGGAGAACACTCTGAGAGTCCTCACCAGGCTAATCACAGAGTTAACATATGATTCAGTAATTCCACTCCCAGGTATAACCCCCAACCCCAAATGAAAACATATGTCAACACAAAATTTCTGTGTGAGTGTTCACAGAAGCATGATTCATAATAGTTAAAAAGTGGAAAGAATGCAAATGCCGACGAGCTGCTAAAAGGGTAAGCAAAATGTGGCATATCCATACAATGGAATATTCCTCATCCATGAAAGGGGATGAAATACTGACACAAGAGCTAAGACATGGATAAGCCATGAAAGCATTGCGCTGGGAGAGCTGGTCACAAAAGACGACGTAGTACATGGTTTCATATATATGAAATTTATATTAGATGAAACACTTGCTAATTCTAGATTCTTCATGTATATATGAAAGAAACATATGTATACACATAAAGTATATGTATTCATTGTATTTAAGACATAAAGGAGGTTAGCAGCTACACAGGACTAGGAGTGGAAAATGAGGGAGTGCTGATACACACATATATACATCGGCACTCTCCCATTTATATATATATATGATGTTTATTCTGGGGTTGATGAAGATGTTTAGAAATTGTGGTAAAGACAGCACAACTTGGCAAACATATTGAAAACCAGTGAATTTTATACTTCAGGTGCATTATATGTGTGTCGGTTCTATTTTAAGAAAGTGACCGTGTATCTGCGTGTGTATGGACACGTGGGTGGAAATCGAATGCTCCCTGATGTCATAGTCCAGGTGTGAGCAGCTCACGTGCAAGCCCCATGATTTCAAGGACCTTCCAGCCTGCAGCCTGCCTTTCCCTCGGGAGTAGCCCTCATTTGCGTGGTCCCTGGGGGCCTCTTCACCGCATCTGCCTCGAGAAGAGGAAGAAGACAGCGGAGAGCGCGTGGCTTCTGCTCCCACGAGAAACTCAGTTGTGTGAGGCTAGGAAGGGAAGTCTTCACGCCAGGCGTGCATGTGCCCAGCTACAATTTAGGGGCTTTTATTAATAGACAAGGAGCAGAGAGCCAACAAGTAGCAGTCGCTGCCCCGTGCGGCCTGGCCGAGGGAGTGTCGCTGAAGGTAAGAACTTCAGGATGAATTGGCATCAAGGAGAAGGAAGAGTTTGGGGCCCCGGGACTGGAAACACCAGTTGTTATATCTGATGATTGTAGTAGTCACATCTGCTGTTCATATCCTTCCTGGTGCTTCTAAGTCCAGTGTGTCCAGCAGTGGGAAGCAGCTGCTCCCGTTCACCGAGCTTTTCTCTCTTGTATCTTACAGGGCTGGGCCAGGCGGGAAGGAAAGCTTGTGTCATCCCTGGAGAGCCTGTGCGTATCCTCAGCTTTGAGAACTGAATTCCATGGGTTGTGTCAGTGTCAGACCTGTGGAATTCAGTTCTTCAGCTGGGATATCTCTGTCATCGTGGATACACCCCGCAGAGCCTATGCAGCCTCCAAAGAGCTGAGAGGACTGGAGACGAAGTGTCAGCCTGAGGCCACCCCAGGGGCTGGGAGTGCAGGGTGATGGAGGAGCTCTCTTCCTGCTGGGAGGAGCCTTGAGCTGCCTGCCAGCAGCTTGCCTTGCTCAGTGGGTGGTCTCAACTCGGTTCCATTTATTGATTACTGAGGATGATTCAGGTGCGGGACTAAGTGCTGTACATGCTGTTAGAGGAGACTCTTGGGGAAAATCACCTTAATGAAGCCTGAGATGCAGAGCGTTGCCTTGTGATGGTTTACCCCGCAGCCTCCTACTTTTCATGGGACCAGATGGAATTATTAGCGTGTGCAATTATCCTTTAGCACGGACGGCTATGCTTTCTGGTTCTTTTTAAAGATATGCAGCAAAAAAAAGATGAGAACATACCTCTTAAGGTCTCCTTGCCCTTTATTTGAATATATACATCTTTGACTTCTATAAATACACTGGGGCTACATTGTCCCTATGTGTTCCAAACAAGGGAAAATAGGTTGTGTCTGGCCACTGCCACCATCGCCGATTCTTCCAGGATGGGGTTACCCAGGAGTGTGAAGTCCCCGCCTTCGTTCACGGTAAGCAGAATGCAGTAGATCAAGTCTTCCCGTGCCCTCTGGCATCAAGTAAGCTGGGTCTTTTCTGAGGCTCGGGTTTGTTTTGGTGTAGACAACTTCTACTTTTAGGCAGAGCACTGGGGGATTTGTGAGTAATATCTACATTTTATTAGGTTGTATAGTTGGTGGGGGCATAAAGAATGTGATTTGTCTTTTGGGGACTCATCATTGATTTGACACCTTCTCTTGGTGTCCTGTCATTATTGCCTGAAGAATGACAGGGTAGTCTGATCCAGAGAAGGAGGCACAGAAGGGGAGGCCCTACAGCATGCATATTCTCACTGTTTCTTCTCTGTGACACTGAGGTTTATTGGGCATCTACTATGTCCTGGGACCATGCTTAGAGCTTTGCACGCATAATTTCAGTGAATCTTACTAAACCTCATCTAGAAAATGGGGATGAATTAACAAAATTATGCAAAATTTTAAAAAAGTGTAGCCATGTTTTATAAATGCACAAGGTTCTTGGCTACTATGAACGCTTTCTGGCAGCGGTGGGAGAGGTGGATATGGCCCCTGGGCGAAGAGGATCAAATCAAGAACCTCCCTGCTTTCCTCCCTGTGCTTGTCAGCCCCTTTGCCCATTCTAGAGTCACTCTAGAGCTGCCCAATTGGTGAATCTCAGCTAAGACCAGAGATCCGTATTTTCAGTCCCAGACTACTGGAGAAAATCCAGAATCTACACCAGGAACTCCAGATGTGCTGGGCTTCAGGTCCTCCGGGCTATGGGCACTGACTGAGACCTAAATGTTTGATTTAGTACAAAAGTCTCTTCCTTATTATAGGCACACCGTTTCTAAAGCAGACCTGATACATGAAATGTAGAGTGAATGTAACCCCGACGTACACCTGGCATATCTGTGAGGAGTAGACAACAATTATATCAAAGAATACTTAAGGGCTGGGCTCAGCGGCAGGTCACTTACCTACCGTGTGTGAGGTCTGTGGTTCCATCCCTAGTACTGGATGAAAAAAAAAAGGTTCATTTCATAAGTGAATTGTGTTAAGATTCTGTTAAGTAGTGTATCCGCCAATGATTTTTTAAGGTTCTGTTGCTTTACCAAACCTTAATTTATATAAGCAGCAAAAACAGCTTATGTAAGAGCTTAGCTTCTGTTTCAATTTATTTAAGATTACAAATATGTGCATTGAAAATGTATGTCAGTTTATTTATAGGGGTTAGTTGGGGGCTGGTGGGATTTGAGGTATATTTTCCTTTGTATTTTTCTCTATTGTTTGACTCTTACACTGTACATATTTAATTAAAATAAGTTACTGAAGACAATTTGGCACATAGCCGTCTGACTTCATAGAATACTGGTGCTATGCATTTATTAGAAAAATTATGTTGCAAATGTGGCTCCTGGGTGGCTGGAGGGATGTTCCTGACATGTTCAGTGCACAGCAACGTGCAGTGATTTCAAAATTATTTTGCAAGAGGTGTGTGTGTGTGTGTGTGTGTGTGTGTGTGATTGATTATATGGAAGCCCAGAAGCCCAATGAGTAGTGGTAAGGTAACAGGCGGTTTTTTTTTTTGCTCTGCGTTATTGTTCTTTTCTGCCCGTATATAAAACAGCACGTAATGCATGTGCTACTTCCCATTGTGTGCCACTAGTTTTCATTTTCTTTTTCTTTTCTTTTCTTTTTTTTTTTTTTTTTTTTGCAGTACTGGGGATAGAAATCAGGGCTTTAAGCATTACAGGCAAGCACCCTGCAATGAGCTACATCCTAAGATTTTTTTTTTTGCCTGAGTGAGACAGAGTCTCACTAAATTGTCCAGGTTGGGCTTGAACTTAGGATCTTCCTGCCTCACCCTCCTGAGAAGCTAGGATTACAGGTGCACATCACTGCACAGTGGTTTTTACAGCTTCCTGGACCATCAGGATGAAGTCACCTGAGAACTTGTTAGATGTGCAAGACCTCAGACCTCACCAAGACCTAGGGAATAATAAACTGAGGGTGGGGTCAGTGGTTTCTCTGCTTTACCAACCCCACTGACTGACTTGTACTTTTTTTTATTAATTGGACTCATTTACTTTAACAAAAATTTAGCTTAATAAAAATTATAGCTATACCTACAAAATGTCAACAGATATCTGGAAGAATTTTCATGCAATACGTTACTAACAACAAAAAGATAAGTTTTTAAAAACAATTAGAAATTGATAATGCATTCAATTTCATGCACTCTAGGAATCCACAATTGAAAATGTAAGACAGCTTCATAAACAAGTATTTAAGCATTAATTATAATAGCAAAAGACAACAATTAACTTGAATGTCCAATATTGGTATGTAGTATTTTTTAGTAATTTTAAATTATGTATAAAGATTCTAAAACTTATTTTGACATTATTCAAAAATAATATACAATTGTTTATATAAAATCATCTCAACCATGTATAAATGTTACAAAGTAAATCAAAAGGCAAGATGATAGATTTTTTTATCCTTCGTCAGCTTTTTCTGCATTTTCCATTTTTTTCTTTCATGAATATGTATCTTTACTCACACAGAAGACGAGGTAAGGTTTAGCTCAGTAGCGATACCTGCCCAGCATATGTGAGGCCCTCAGTTTTATATCCAGCACTAAAAGCAAAAACAAAAATTAACTTCAAACCAAATATGTAATTTCTACCTTATTTTCATTTACTTAAGAGATATCTTTTCCATGGTAAAACCTGTGAATAATTGTGCAGGATTGAAATCATGCTATTAAAAAATGGTAACACTAAAAAGAAAGGCTTCAAACAAATTAAAATAATTGCTTTGTTAGTGTGAGAGGCTCTTGTGAGTTTTTCCTTCTATCTCCAAATGCTTGCAAATGCAACTCACAGTGTGCTGTCTCCTGCTGCTATGCGGTGGCAGCGTGACAGAGACGGCAGGGCGTGGTTCTGGGGTCACAGTGTGGAGGCTCAAACCTAGGCTCCGTCGGACTGCGGACTGCGTGATCGCTGGCGTTGGACCTTTAGGACATTTGGGCCCCTGTCTATGAAGCAGGCATAATACTAGTATCCGTCTGTCAGTGATTGTTGTGAGGATTACAAAGAATCTGAGAAGGCAATGAGAAGAGTGCCTGATATATAAAATTTTAATACAGAACGAAGGTAGCAAGATCATAATGAAATAAAGTACAGAAAAATGAGTCATGTCTTGGGCAAGAAAAACAAATTTGCATAGGTTGTAAAAAAGAACAGTGTGTTGTGTGTATTAGACACATTTTGATGAGATTTTGCTTCTAGTTTTTAAGTCTTCTCAATTCCTATTTTTCTTTAACCATCCATAGATTTAAATTTCTGTAAATCGTGCTGAAAGACACCTGCTTTGTTTTCTCAAACATTTTTAATATCAAACTAGTTCTAGCTGTATCCAACATGTACTCACTTCACATTTGGGAGTAGTTAATATGTTGTTTAGAACAAGCCTTAGAAACTCCCAAAATAAAACACCCTGAAAGTTAGAAGTAAAGTGCACTTGTATCACTTAATTATACCTTGAAGAAGATAAAGGACAAGGAGCCAGAAAAAGATGGCCCTCAGTGTGACTTGTAACCCTCACTGGAAGCAAAAGAGAAAAAATACAAGTCAAACAATTCTTTTTCTAGTCAAAGAAGTCCCGACACTTGCAGGCGTTGCCTTAGCAAATGCAGACCCTCTGACCAATCAGCATGTCTGAGGTCTGGCTTCCCCTGTGCTATTTTGTTTGGCTTGTTCCTTTACCCTTTGATTTCTCTTTGTTCAACAGATTTTTCCCATATTTGGTGATCATAGGCATCAATCTTCTGTAGATACCAGACTATTGCATCTGTGACTTTGGAGGCCATTTATTCCACTGAATTTATGCATTGGTCACTTTAGGCTGGGAGGGGAGGCTGTGGACTTCCTCCACGGTGTCACCTCCCCACCTGGGCTGAATTTTATATTAAAATTTTAGAACTGCTTTTCTCAGTCAAAGGACAGTCCCATTCCAGTGAACTACACTGTTGTTGTTGATCTGAAAGATGTTGGCCCACTCCTAGAAGCATGCATTCCCGTGTTCTGCGAAGCTTACCTCTGACAGATGACCGGCAGGACTACAAAACTTGAACACTACTAGTGATTTTCACCAGTGAATCCTAGATCTTTAAGTTCTTAAGGTGCAAACTTTAGGCATGTAAAATCATCTGAAGAAGTTGCTGATTAAGACAGGTCTCTAAGTCACAGCCTAGTGTAAGGAGTTGCTATCTCCTGGGGTCTATCATTTTAATCCACCCACCTATAATCAAGCAGATATTAGGACAATACTCTGAGCAACTGTTTTAGCTTTGTTTTCTCAAGCATTTTTAATATCAAACTAGTTCCAACTGTATCCAACATGTACTCACTTCACATTTTTCAGACTTTCTCTTTTCCCCTCTGTGCTCTTATGCTTTTCTTTCCAGTTCATCCCTTTCCTTCCTGCTGTGATCAATGGGATCTCAAGCAAATTTGTCATCCTTTCTGTTCTGTGCTTGGGAGAGAATATCTTACATGCAGCTGGAGAGGTGTCTTGGGAGTGATGATGATGACGACGACGGATGTATTGATTTGCCAGCCTTGGATAACAGGGCCTGGGAATTATGGATCAGCTCACATTGGTGGGACATGGTGGGAAGCTGGACATTATACTCTGTGTGTCCTTTTCTATCAAGATATTGTGATTTGGTGATTTAGGGCACAATGGCTTCTTGAATCCTCCCAGCAGCCAGATCTCTACTAGTTAAAAAGGAAGAGTTCTTTCCCATACCTCTTTTGACATCTAGAATCTTTTGTTCCTCCTTCTAATAATATTTCAGAGAGGCAGCTGAAGTGTCCAGGTGGTCAGTGATCTGGAAAAATGCTCCAGGGTGTGGAGGTCAGGGAAGCAGGCAACTTGTCTAATTCTTCTTTGCTCTGCTTAGCACTCGGGTGATTTTGCAATTGCTTTTAAAGGAATTTCTTTTCCTGTCTCCTGAGGTGCCTTTCTGTGGAGAACAGCTAACTTGATTATTATTGAGATAATACAACTTCCATTTATTGAGTATTCACCATGCTCCAATTGTCTTATAGTCATGAAATACAGTATGGCGATTTCCTAGATCTGAAAACTGAGAGTCAGGAAGATTCTCTTACGTTCTTGCTTAAGCGTCACAAATTAAGTGAAACAGGTAGGATTTAATTATGGCTGCCTAATCAGAGCCTATGTTTCTTTCACTGAACATTCTGGGATTTACATCTTACAGGGCACTTGGAAGTGACACTGTGAGTCAGCTTTCCTTCCTGTAATAAAATACCTGAGAACAACAATTTAAAGGCAGAAAAATTTATCTTGGCTCACGGTTTCAGTCCAGAGTCAGGTTGGTGGTAAGGCAGAAACATCATGGTGGAAAGGTGTGACAGAGGAATGCTGCTTACCTCATGGCAACCAGGAAGCAGAAAGAAAGAGACAGAGGCAGAGAGTAAAGGGAAAGGAACCAGATACGGTCCCAGGGTAATGGCACCATAACCCATTTCCTTCAGCTAGGTTCTGCCACCAGTTTCCATCACCAACAGTGCCATTCTGGTACAAGCTCATCAGTGAATTAATCCCCAGATGAAGTTAGAGCCCTCATTATGCACTCATTCTCCAAGTCCCATCAACAATGATGCCTTCAACACAATGATCTTTGGGGGATGTATGAGGCACAAAGCATAACACACACATTAGTGTATTTGCTGAACATAGCACTCCCTGGTAAAGCAGGTATTTTTTGCTTTATTTTTATTAGTACCTGTTTACAGTACACAGTGTTTACACTGACTGTGGTGGGTTGCTACACGTATATAACGCATCTTCATTTTGTTTACTTTCCACTCTCCTCCACTCCCTTCCCTTTTAGATCCTATAATTCTAGAGAGGGGGAAATAGAGTTTTCACAAGTAATACAACCTTTTTCCCCCTGCCCTGCTCCACCTGGGGATATGGTTATATTTCAACAGGTATTGAATTTATATTGTTGATAGCTTGCAACAAACTGTGATGCACTTGGCTCTGGGTCCTGCAGTGTTTTTAAGACTGGTCAGGTTCCACTTGTCTCTGGGCAACAGATGTAAGTCATATTTTAAAAATAAACTAATTTTCTTATGTAAATTATAAATATGTGTGTGTAATTTATATAGTTAATGCATAATGCAATTACCTTTGAAAATACAGCAGAGTACAAAAGAAAAAATTTAAAATTATTAAAAGTTTTTATGCAATGATTATGTATATTTTAACTGGGGATAAGGGTACTTTAGAAGGCCGTAGATTATTTTGGGTTGTTTCATTTCATTTGCATTTCTTTTTTATAAAGTTGAGATCATAAGCATTTCTTTGTGTGACATAGTCTCTATGCATTTTAAATAGCTGCACATGTATTTCATGGAATGGCTATGTCTTTATTTGTGTCATCATTTATTTGTTTATATATTTATTTATTTTTGGTACTGGGAATCAAACTCAGGGCCTCATGCTTGTCAGGCAGGCGCTGCGCCACTGAGCTAAATCCTCAGCCACCGTTTCCTTATTGTTGAACATTTTGAGGTAGGTCTCCTGAGCTCAAATCTCCTGGTTGTGTGTGTGTGTGTGTGTGTGTATTTGGCTGCACGTCTGTCTCTGCTTCTAGCTTTATGATTTCATTTATCCAGGCATTATTGTGATGGCTTCAAGAGTGTAAGAACAGTTCAGTATCTTCTTATTTGTAAGTATGCAGCAATGCTCATCAAAACTCTCACCTCCCCTAGTAGAAGCCACTGTCATGTTCCCATTATACAGATGTGATCACAGAGGTACAAAGGCTGCTTTAATCTGTGTCAAGCAAAACATTCAGCTTCCAGAACCTCATACAAATAGGCATTTACTTGTTCTCACTCTGTCTGGACATGGACTATTACCAGTGTTACTTTAGATTCACGTGACGAAAGACTGCTGTCACTGAAGTCCTCTTGTGCCTCTGGGTTTTAAAATGGCTACAGCAGCTCTAAATATCACATCCTGATTCAGGGCAGGAAAATAATGAAAAAGTGTCTGACTGACCACATCTGCTCCTTTTATCAGGAAAGTACCTCTTCTTCCCTGAGCCCCCTCCCTCCTCTCATAGAACTCCACTCATGAATCATTGTGTTTAACAGAACGACTGCCAATTCAGAAGACGCTAGGAAAATGATTGTTTAACACTTTCCACACTTGGAGTAGAAGATATCTAGGAAAGAGGAGTTTGGCAATGACTTTTGGATCAGCCGCACAGCAGCAGTGCTACAGACCAAATTCCCCTATGGAAATGTATTGAAACCTTAACTCCCATTGTGACTGTTGAAGGAAGTAAGGTCTTTGGGATGTAATGGTGGTGACATGAAGTCATATGGATAGGACCCAAATTCCATAGATCCACAGCATTCTAGGAAGATGAGGACACACTGAGAAGGCGATTGTCCACCCACCATGGAGAGGGCCCTCCCCAGAGCCTGACCACACTGGCACCTTGAGCTCACACTCCCAGCCAAACTGTGACAAACTTCCTGGTTTAAGCCACTCACTCTGTGGTATTTTGCTACAGCTGCCCACGCTAACAAAAGGGCTCCCACAAAACATTTGCCAAGGTCACACGTTGGTCTTATTTGACCCTCACTTCCTGCTTCAGACAGGGATCTTTCTCATTAGCTGGGAAAACTGCTGTTTCTCACATCTTCCAGAGTGGAAGTGGCCCGGATCCTACTAAGTCTCATCTCTCACTCACTATAACACCATCACACCGTGCTAACATTTTTCATCAGTATTAGCGTCACCACGGAGTGCGGTTAAAATACAAATGGTTTCATGCGTAATTCATCATCTGTGTGCCCACCGAGTCATTCTTCTGCGTGACAGCTGTGTCCTCCTGTCAGCCACACATCTGCAGCTCGCCGGGCTGGTAGCCTCAGGTGCAGGTGACCTGAGCTAAGGCTACATAGTGGAGCCCCTCACTTTAGCTCTAAGAGGATCGATCCTTTGTTAGAAGGCTTTTCAATTGTGGTTGTTCTCAGAGCACAGTTTCAGACAAGCAAGTTGACTCACTGGGAATAGGGTGCTGAATAAAATAGTTGTTACTGGCCTCATGAAACTCATGTTCTAGCAAAGGGAAGATTTTATATATAATACGAGATTTCTGGCCTTTTGAAGTTTCAGAATAACTGACAATCCAGGCTTGGTTTTCACCGTGACGATGAGTCCCCAGGTCCCTTTAGATGGGCACCGACTCTGTAGTCCGCCACACTGCTCCCTATTATATTGTCTGCTTCACACAGACTCTTAATGGAGCAGATATCACCATTGGTACTATTATTTGTACACAGAGAAACAGAGTCTCTCGAAGTTACAAAGGGCCGAGGGCTTCCACCCAAGAAGGGTGGAATAGCTGTGAACCCAGTGCTGGGCACCATCAGAGGCTGAGGTCTTTGTGACCATGTAGAGAAGTGTTTTGGGAGGCAAGAATGCAGAAATGTCACTGAGCAAAAAAACATTCAACCCATATAAGATCAAATTAAAGTGCTGCATGTATCAGCAGGAAACAGATGGCACCCTCAAATTAGGATAACTCGAGCAGTTTCATAAAGAAGCTATTTACAAAGGCGTGGGCAAGAGTAGGGAAACCACAGGGCACAGAGCACAGCCCCAGATTAGCAGCAGTCAGGGCTCTAGTACCACTCCCAAGCCCTTAGGCGCCATGGGGAGGGTTCCTGGAGCGGGGAGAGGGGTGGGGCTGTGGAGAGGGCCAGTGATTTCAGATCTTTGGCAGCGGGATGCAGCCAGTTCAAAATGTGTCACTTTGGTAAAGAATTATTTTGAGCTGAAGGCATTAAACAATCTACAGGTGCGGACAGTGGCCTTCCTGGAGCCTTCCTTCTCTAACTGAAGGCAGAAGCTTCCAAGAAATGTGGGTGGCCATAATTCCCTTTCCCGGGGAAATTGTATTACCAGGAAGAAGACAGAGAGTCACCCAAGATGTACCTGCACAAAGTGTCGATAACCTTTGTCTTCTATTCTTTTTCCTATGTATTTATCTCTCACATTTTGCCACCTGGGAGGCCTAAAAGTCCCTTTCCTCTGTCTTGCCACTGTCCTACAAATATATTGTCCCTTGCTGAAATGGCGTTAGAGCATCCCCCAAGTCCAGCTGTTTTTGCGGAGCATTTCTCTTGTTTTTAAACTCACACCACACAAAACTTACAACAGATAAAATGTTTCTCCTCCTCCTCCTTCTCTTCTCTTCCTGTAAATGAGCCTTTTGGTGGTTACTACCACTGGGCCCAGCCAGGGAACTAAAGAAGGGAAGAGGATATTTCTCCCCCCAGTAGCAGAGAGGATGAGTAGGGGAAGAAATAAAGATGAGAATGAATTCATCATCAGCTTCTGTGGTGCTGGGGCTGCTTCTCCTCAAGCTGTCTTCCTGTTAGTCAGCCATATTAATGCCCTGTCTACCAGAAAAATCATTGATTCCACATCAGAGATTCTTCATTTGAAGCACAGGGCTTGAGACGTCTGATTCCAGAACTTTCTAAATAACAAATGGCCGAACCTATGTAGGGTGGTTTCTTCTTTAAAGTTTCTCAGAGGTGTGACCAAGGGAACTCTACCTTTAGAAAGCTACATCTCAAAACTTAAATCAGATCTACATGATTTTCTTGTTCTCCTCCCAAATCTATTCAGCTTAATCCTTCTCATCAAATGCTGTACATCCTGCTAAACAGAGCCATGTATTTATTGCCACCACTAAAACCCATTTTTCCTGCTTCTTTCCCGTATCTGCAGGGTCTCAAATCCACTGGACCATGGCCGTGGATCTTTAATAAAGCAGATTTTTTCATCAGTGTATCTCAACATCATCTTTACAGTGACATTTCCCATAGCCCACCCCAGAGGCTTTTATGAATATCACTCTCAGCATAAGTAATGTTAACAAATCCAGGAGCACTTTTAGCTGACATTTCAACAATCAAGTAGTCTATAAACCTAGCACACCTGGCTCTGAAACAGTGTACTTCTGAGACTACACGGGGCAGGAAGGGGGAAAGGGCTGCATAGAATTGCTCTCCATTCAGAAGAAGGGCAGGTGTCATAATTTAAGGCATAGCTATGACGTGGTTAGGGACACATGAGCCTCTCTTTGTCTTTTTCCTTGTTTTTATTTTTAATTTTATTTAAAGAGAAAAAAAAGCAAAACAAAGAAGGTAGAAATAATACAGAATTTAAAAAAAACTAGTAGGAAATCACTAGTTGATAAATTACATATTGTCCTCTTAGAAACAGTGGTTCATGTTACAAAATTAAAGCATACAAAGTGGACATTCAAACAATGAGGCTGCAAACAGTTCTGTTCAACGATCCAACAAATACTTTGTAATATGGTTATCAATCCTACACACTCAAACATACATGCAGTTATATCCTTTAGAGCACTTTCTTTTCCTCCTTTTGCTTTTTAAGTCCATTATCTGTTTAGTTATATCAAGTTTCAGCTTGCTCAGTACCTCACTGATCTGTTTTGTTGTTGTTATTTCCTTTTTAATCACCTTATATAATTCTGTTGCTTTGTTTTTGAGTTTCTCCTTATCCATGCCCCATAGATCAGCTTTGGTGGAGTTGGGAGTTTTTGGAGGTATTTTGTTACCTTGTTTTCTCATGTTCTATTGTTTCTTTAATTTTTATTAACTTGGAGGTAGTAATATACAACAGAACAGGATGGAATAAAGCCAATTGAGACAGTGTAGTGAAACTGGTACAGAACTTCACAGTAGGTTACTGGGATAAGAGTAATAGGTACCATTGTATATCTTGTTATCTTCATAATAGTTGTTCTTTCAATCAGGTATAGCAAAATCAAAAGAAATACAGAATACTATAGAACTTATCAAAGCAGAATATTGAATAGAGCAATACCATTATTCAGGACAAAGCATAACGGTGATACAAATATTTGCCTTCAAAGAGATAGTAGAAGGAAATCCCCCTTATTTGCCAGACTACATTGGTCAACCTCCCAAGAGATGCTCAGATCTCTGGCTCCCACTTGCTAACAGGGGTGGGGTGGGGTGGCATGTTTAATTCTCAGCCTGCATGCCAGTAGGCGGCAGGCTGGTTGCTTGATTTCTCAGCGCCCTAAGTTCCAACATGGCGCAAATCTCAGGAGCTTCTTGCTCTGGGGTGGCCATGGCTTGCCAGACTCTTTTTCCTTGTTGATGAAATCTCAGAACTGTTTGGAGAGTAATCAAGACATGTCTCTCAAGGAACCCAGTCAAGACATGGGTTTCTTAGTCCCTGGGAGCAAATAAATCATCCGGTCCAGGCTTGGTGACCTCACCCTCTGCCAAGGACCGCATTAGCCAAGGATGCTATCTGGTTCTGACCAATATGTTGTGAAAAGTCTGCTGTGGCTGTTTCTTGTTTAGGTTTCTCTTGCTGCTATGAAGGTCACACAGAAAGACATAGTTGCCTCGTACTCCCAGGATATTGTCAAGCTTGTGATGCTTTGCACTGTGGCAGCAGGGCATTGGTACTCGGAGGGTCTCATGCTGAGGATGGGAGTGTGCAGAGCTGCCTTATACCATCAGTAAGCCACTGGGTTAGCAACCCAAGTCCTGCCCTGCCTCAGGTTGTCTTGTGTGAGATAGAAGCTTTTCTAGTGTTGAAGTCACTGGAAGCCTCCATCTTGATGCGTCGTCCAGAGTCATGGGATTGAGGAGGTGCAGGGGAAAGGGTGGGTATCTGAGGATTTTATCACATGGTTTCTTAACATTGTTTTGATTAAAAAAGTAATACAGAAATGTAAAAATCTACTCAGAATGAAAGTGTGAAGAATAGAAACTGGAAGTCTATAATTCTCTACCTCTTTCATATATTAATATGATGTTAAAAAAAGTAGGCTCACAATTAAAAAATGGGCATTGAATACACACTTCTCAGATGAATAAATAAAGACAGCAAGTAAATATATGAAAAAATGTTCAACATCACTGGTCATTTGAGAGATGCAAATTAAAACAACACTGAGATTCCATCTTACCCCAGAAAGAATGGCTATCATAAGAAATCAACCAATAACAAATGCTGGAGGGGCTGTAGGGAAAAAGGTATTGGTGAGAGTGTAGACTGGTGTGACCACTATGGAAATCAGTGTGGAGTTTCCTCAAAAAACTATAGAAGTCCCTTTTGACCCAGCTATTCCTCTTCTGATATTTTCCCAGAAGAATTAAAAACATCACACCACAGCGATATATGTGCACCCATGTTTATAGCAGCACAATTTGTAATAGCTACATCTTGGAAACAACCCAAATGCCCATCAACTGAGGAAGAGATAAAGATGTGATTATTTATGTAATGGAGTACTACTCAGCTATAAAAAGGAAGAACTTGAGGCTTTTATAGGTAAATGGATGTGACTTCAGACCATACTCATAAGTGAAATAAATCAAACACACATGTGTAAACATCATATTGTCTCCCAAGTGTAAGAAAAAGGAAATAAGATCCAAAATGTACAATAGTTATTGTGAAAGGGAAAGAAACTGCTCAAAAGGAAAGAATAACTGGGATAGGTGAAAGGAGAAAAGAAGGAAGAGAAAAGAATATATATATATATACACACACATACACATACATACAAAAGGTAGCTAAGATAGTTATACTACTGCTTTCTTTTAGTTCATTGAAAAAATGCTTCTGTTGTGTTTCTATTGTTTGATCAATTCTGCATGCCTAAATCTTATAATCTGAACAACTACTTTGAAGATAACAATACACAATATATTAACCATTGTTAATCTCCTATTATTTTTTTCTGAAATTCTGTAGCATTGTTTTTATTGTTTTTCCCCCCTTTTCAAAAACAGAGTAGGATCAGAGTAAATCTTGCAGATGCATGTAGATACACCCTAGTTTTAAAATGACTGTAAGGTTCCTAAGTAAGGATGCATTATAACTATTTAACCGTGGGCAGGTAGTGTTTAAAAATGTAACCATGGGCGACCACATGCACGAGCCACTACCCTCCATCTGCAGTCACTTCCAGCAAGTCTTGGTGTCATTCAGAAAGCAGTGCCCAGGGAGAGGCGGTGAGGCACAGGGGAGGGGCCAGCCGACTGGGCTGTGTGATCTCGGGAAAGTGACTTAACCTTTATGCCTCATTAGCCTCAGCTCTACAAAAAACAAGAGACAATAATGACTCCCTAATGACTAATGCGTGTCAGTGCTTCCACCACCCTAAACTGTTCAGGGGAAGAGCTGTTTCGCCCAAGTAATGCAACTCTCTGTGGTTATTCTCAATTGGACACAGTGGAGCACCATGTTTGTGTACTCTGTAGTCTAAGATACGTTTTTGAAATTACTGGGTTATTGTTCCCCAGGTGGTGCAGAGTTGTTCATAGCAACAAATAACTCTAAAAAGAGGGTAACTTAAACAGTCCATCTCCATCTCATAGGCAGAAGCCTGTAGATGGTTTGAGCAGTTTATCAAGCGGGCTGGAAAAAGACATCATTCATGGTAAGATCACAATAGGCTGGAGTGATGGGTTAAATAAAACAAGATGAACTATTTTAGGGAAAAATGTAATATTTCCCTGGTTCTTTTTTGTTTTTTTTGCACAATATAACAAATGCACAGTAGGTATGAAAAAGGCTTGGGGTTGTATGTGGCTGAAGTCCAGTGTGGAGCTGTACTGTGACCCAGCTGTCTACACAAGCAAATGCAATCGTTGTGCCCAGAAAGAGAAGCAGGGAATTCAGAATGAGGATGGGGATAAGTCCACCCAGCTTGTCTTCTCAGGCCACACGCTATGACGGTAGGGACGGCCAGCACCTGACCTGCAGGCTGAAGCGTCTCATTCGCACACCCGTGGGAAACACCACTAATTAATCATATTCCACTGGTCTTCTGCATAGCCCCTCACTGCACGGTGATGACGTGTAATAATACAAAACCTGCTGGGAGTGATGTGCTGCAGAGACTCCTACGATCCCCATGGAAGGGGCGAGCACATGCACAGTACTGTGCTCCAGCATTTTCCCAGCCATAGAGAGACTGCCGAGGGACCCAACCACCGCCAGTTTATAGGCATCTTAGAAGAGCTTTATCCAAACTGCAACAAGCTTTCCCAGTCCGATTTTCTCTTAGCGGAATTTGAACTGGGAAAAAGAGAGCAAACCAGGTAGTTGGTGGTAGGTCCAGAGGCTGAAACAGTCATACTGCGAAGCCATGCTGTTGTAGAGGCCGAAAGAAACAAGAACGAGGAAGTGTGTGGTGTGAGGCAGGGCAGACCCATAAGGCAGAAGGGGTAAGGAACTGGTTGGTGGCTGTGTCCATAGTAAAAGCAGCAGTGAGCTGAAGGTAAAAGCAGCCCTGCTGCAGAGTAGAGGTGGCTGCTTCTCGGTCTCTGCTTGTCTCAGGGGCCTCCTCAGCCTGGGGTCTAGCTATACTGGCCTTGAACTTGAGGTTCCTCTTCTGTCCACAATAGGCACCTCCTATTACTTGAAGTAGTCCAAGGGGACACTTGTTCCTTGTTGTCCCCAGAAGAGTCTACTCAAGGCTCCTGGTCTAGTTCTGGGTGCCACACTGGCAAACAGGGAAGAGGTTAGGGTGGCACAGAGGTCTGGGGGCTGTCACACCAAAGGATTTTTCAAAGGATGGGGGAATGGGGAATGCTTCACTGGGACAGTGGTTCTCAGGGTGGGATCCCCAAGCAGAAGCAGTGGCATCTTCAAGATGTCAATTTCTGGGCCCACCTTGGACCTTCTCTGGGGTGGATCCCAGCCTTGCGTGGGTCAGCCGGACCTCTGTGTCTGAGAGGGCTTGAGTCGGGGCACCACTGGTCTACAGATGAGAAGGCCCAGGCGGAAAGAGCGGGAGGATGATGTCTAAATCCTAGGGGACAGCACCAGTGGGGAGAAACAAGGAGGAGTCAGAGTTTTGTTCAATAGAAAGATGACTTTGCAAGCAGTTAGGTGTGGTTTGAGAGTGGCTAGGGGTTGCTGAGTAGGGAGCAGCTTGTCTCTGGTGGTATTCAAGAGTGGACTGCATGCCCACCAGTTGGTGGGCATTACTGTAGGGAGGGCCACCAGCTCCACGGGAGACATAAGAAGGAACTGAAAGAGGAAGTGCGAAGTGTGAGTGAGGGAGCCACTGCCAATCAGGAACAGGGATTGAGGACTGGCATGGCGTCCCTCATTGCCATGGTAAGAGTGCGGGGCCTGGCAGTAACAACTAATTGTTTCCGGCTTCTTCTGGGACTCCCTGGAGGTGAATCTTGGATTGTAGTCTTTACTATGCACCACGCAGTAAATTTTGGGATAGAGCCCACTGTGGGATTTGCTGATGGGTAGATGTAGATTGAGATGTAGCTTCCCCTCAACCGTCCCACGCAGAAGCAGAGAGCATAATACTGGAGCAAACCGATGCAGGAGATCTGATCATTCATCCAAAGCTTTTGGGACAGGAAGCTACGTGTAGAACAAGTGGGTAAAAGTGCTGGTCCAGGAGTTAGGAGGTTGGATGTGTGATTGTGTGATACTGAGTAAGTTCCTGTCTCTGCCGCATCTGTACCGTTATCTTACAGGGTTGTTTTCTATTCAGATGATGCCACTGTGTTTGTGCATGGTCAGTAGTGACTCTGTTCTTAACAGCAGTTATGGCTTGTATTGCTTCAGCTCATGGAACCCCTAAAGTGCCTGTGAGGAGGCCAGAGTAGATTTTGTTAGCCCCATTTTACAGCTCCAGAAATGGAAGGATGTTTGAGACCCAGTCTGATATCACATTCTTCAGTACTACGGGAGAAATAGAATTAGGACTTAGTTTTCCTGATGCAGCGTGGATGAGCCCAGGGACATGTTCCGTATGTGTTCTGGAAATAGGAACAGAGTTTATTTATTTTTGCATTTTGATACATGCATGTATGAAATATTCCATGAAAAAAGCATGCAGTAAGAAAGAAATCACGTTTTCATTTCCTTAGCCGCCTGCCCTTGGTCTCTTTCTGGTGACGGTGTTTTTGACACCCTGGGGACTATTTCTAGGTCCTATCCTTGTGCTGTGTCCTTACCCAGCTGGTACACATGTGTACCAGGGAGCGCAGGGCAGGCAGGGCTGATCTGGAAGCTGGGGTGGAGAAGGGGCCATCTGGGATCTGCACTTGTGCTGGGAGTACAGGGCCGGCAGGCGTGAGCAGAGAGTTCTCAGGCACCCACTATGGGCCAGGGCCAGTGCTGCCTTCCTTGCCCCTTGATTTGTGGTCTTGGAGTTTCCAAAAAACAAAGTGTGCTCTGGAGGTGTGAGTGCTTGGTTGCTTCTCTCTCTTTTTCTGGCTTTCCTCTTCTTCTTAGGACACTGCCATGTCCCTGTGACTCTCAGTTTTCTTGCCTGTTCCCCTCTTTCCTGGGGCCACTGACCACTGACTTCTGGGAAAATGTCAACTTGTTCAGCTTCGGTCGGCTCAGGGCGGGTTGATCTAGCTTCCCTTTTCCTGGGCCCTATGTGGTTTCCATGGCTTACCTGAAGGGTGAACTGGCTTCTTGATATACTCCTCCCGGACCCAGCATGGCTTCTGGGGCTTCAGGTGTGTTTTATATGCACATTGCTGAAGTTACATGTATATACTTTTTTTGTGTGCCTGTGTTTTGTCTGAGACTTGTCTCGTGAGGTCAGGTGAGTGATTTTTGACTTGTGGCATCACATTGGTAGTCAGTCAGAGGCTTTGGATTTTGAACATTTCAGAATTCAGAGTTTGGGATTAGGGATGCTCATCCTAGATTATGGTTATTACTTAGCTTCTAGAATTTCTTCCCTGACAGACACGGAATAGCCTTGGCCATCCGCCATCTTGATCAGGGGACCGGGTTGAAGCTGGCTGAGATAAAGGTCCCTTCTGGGTCCTGCCATGACAGGCAGATAAAGACAGCTGGTGGGAGCAGCCCCTCTGTGAGCCAGATCCTGGGTCAAAGCAGATTCCTGGGCCTCTTAGTTGTGAGTTTTCTCCAGCCTTAGCCTCTCTGTCCTGTCTCCTTTTCTAGTCTGGGTATTTAGCAGGAGCAGTCCTCGGCAGGCCCCCACCTCGCAGAAAGAACGAAAGACAGCAAAAACATCCCCACCGTTCATTCGGCTCTGTGCTGGCTGCTGCTGGGAGCTTGGGCCTGGGACACTCTCCGCTTGCTCAAACTCTCCATTTTCATTCTTATATGATTCTGGAGAGAAGAGCAGAACTGGAATTTGGGACTGGGGCTGTTTGCATGGACTGGGGTGTACATGTTGGGGACATCTATTTGGCACAAGAGGGAACTGTGCAGGAGACAGACAAGGGCAATTCTAAGGTTCTCTGCTTAAGCATTGGCCCTCTTTCTACCAAGATGTTGGGGGCCTGTGACTCCTGGAGAAGAAACAGCGCCCTGGGAGGGGCCCAGCAGCTTTCTTCCTCTCCTCACCTGCCCTCTCTCTTTTCCCTACCAGTTCGCGCCCGCCTGGGGCGGTACAGCCAGCAGCCAGAGCTCCTGAGCCCTGTTATTTAAAAATTCAGCTGTCACCATGGCAACCTGCAGCCTGCTCCATTTCAACCCGAGATACAAAGAAGCAGTGAAAGGGAAAGTTTAATAAGATTTTTCTTTTTTTTTTTTTTTAAAACTGAATCTCACTGACAGTGTCCATCTTTTTGGGGAGATAGAAATGTTCCATTTTCGCAGTGTTATCAAAATGTCATTCATTTCATGCACCGTGGCTTCTGGAGGGTCAGACCCATTGCTCACTCTCTAGGCTGCTCATGTTGCCCCTTCAGAAGGAGCTAGAGAGTCTTATTCAGCACAGAGGCTCTGGGAAAGGGTGTGGGGTGGAGCTGGCACTGGGGAACATCTGAGGCTATGTCCTCTCTTCCGTGCTCCTGGCATCAAGTTCTCGAATTGAATCAGGATAAAAACATCTGGGAGAGTCCTTAAAGGTCACTCTCTGCGCAGTGCCTTCTTGGTTTTGTGCTTGAGGGAGCTTGCAGATCACCTTGGGGGAGCTTTTCTCTGGGCCTGGTCTCTGGGACTCACATGGACTGCAAACGTCCCCTGACCTTTCTGATGGACTCATGAATGAGCAGACGGGCCACAGGGCGCCAGCGAAGCACGCTCCGAGACTTTCACCTTACGAGACGGGGCCGAAGTCCCTTTGTTTTTCTGTAGCGAAGATGGAAGCCCAGGACTTTCAGAGTCCTCCACAGCAAAGGCACCTGCCTGAGTGCAGTGGACACGGAGAGCTGGAGGAGGGCGAAGAGCGGCCAGGCTCGCAGGATGTTCCTTGACAGCCTGGATGAGGTGAAGCTCAAATTTGCAGCTTTGTGATTGTTTCATGGGCAACATTTTCCCTTTTGTTCCCTTTCAAAGTAGGCATAAGCTCGGGTCTTGGAAACCATGACTTCAGTGCTGTTTGCTCCAAGATCCTGCTTTTGCAAACGAGAATGCGACATCCTGTGTGGGGTGGCAGCGCCCGAGGTCACACAGGGAGGTAGCACCGAAGGCCACGGTTCCTGATGTTCCGGCCCAGTTCTGAAGCAGACAAAAGTTGAGCCTGTGAAGGCCACCACCAAGGCGGGAGCGTCATTGGGGTAAAGACCCCCCACCCCCACCTGTGTCCAGGTGGTCGTCCAGGACCTGTCTCCAGCCCCAGCTTTCCTCTTCTTTTGTAGGCCAGTGTGACCCCGGGGACACAGGAAGGATAGCAGTCCCCACGGGGCAGGCCCTTCACAGCCCTGCCAGGTGCAGTTCTCCACCCTTCTCCCTTGAGACTGATCTGTTCTCCTAGTCTGTACACAGGCAACTCAGTTACTCAGCCAGCACTCACGGTTTGATTCGTTTCCTTGCAAGGTATTAATTGAACGCCTGTAACGTGCTAATCACTGCCTTAGGGACGTAGATTCAATGTTGCCCCCAGCAGCCTCTGCGCTGGTCTCACACTCCACTGCAGCTGCAAAAATCAGCAGAGCGACCTCACATTAGGGGCTGTGAAAAATGCCTTATGCTGGAAAGGCTCTCCACGGCTCCAGGGAATCAGATGGGGCCGCCTTGGCCGCTGAGTCAGAGGACGTTGACTGGGAGGTGCAGGTGTGCAGGAGCAGGAGACAGGGCAGAGGCGGAGGCCGGGCCCGGTGGGGAGGGGCAGAGCCGCGTGGGACTCTATGCGGTCATGCCGGTGCCGGTGGGGGACCCTAGGACCGGGCCGTTCTCATTTTTGCAGGTTCTTTTCCCGCCCCACAGTGTCTAGGAATGAGCCCCTCTTTCCTTCGAGGACCAGAATCAGTTACATAATGTATTTTTCAGCCTAGGATCTTGGTGTCCAGATTCAGATCGGTGCTGCACTAGTGTCTAGAAAGTTGTGCTTGTGTGTGGGGAGTTAAATTTCCTTCTCTTTGTAAATAAGCTGGCTTTTCTAGAGACGGATGAAGCTTGCCTCTGCCCTTCCTGAAAAAGCGTCTATCTTCTCCCCTCCTTTGCCTGGAATTTTTGCCAGTCAGGGATGTGACTGCAGTAAAGCTTTATCACCACTAGGGGGCAGGAGTGCCAAGGAAAAGGACTGAGGGCCGCGGCAAACGAAGTCTGCAGGTGTCACGGAAACAGCCCGCAGGGTTTGTGGTGGGGTGGGGGGATCTGGGGGACGCCTCACTTTCCCAGCCCGACCTGCGCGTGTCTCGGTTCAGATGCCGAGTCCACTTCGCTGCGCTCGCCGCAGATGCTTTGAAGAAGGGGTGTTTGGTGGTGGTGGCAGTGGTGGGTTCCTGCTGTCTGTAAAACAAAGCAATGAGGTCTTGCATTCGAATTAATCCTCAAAATGGGCTTAGGAGGCAGGAACGCTCTTTTTTCCCAGTGTGCTGTGTGACTTTGCTTAAGAAACACAGTCCTCCTGGGCCTAAATTGGTCCTTCATAGAAGGGTGACAGGACGTGAACAGTCCCTTCTGGGGCCAAGAACCCAAGGGGGTGAGATGGTTGAAACCGGGAGCGGCTTCCTTAGAAGCGCACTAGTGTCATTTCTAATTTGGAGGAGGCTCTTTCATCCTGAGGGCATTTTGTTTCCCTAACTCATCCCTGTTTTCTTTTCTGCAGAGGAGTAGACTCCACCCAAAGAGATGTAGAGCTAAGGGTGGAATTTGGGGAAGTGGTGAGCGGTTCCCCTGGCTCTTTGAAATCACACTGGCAGTCAGTCAGTCAGTCAGTCAGTCAGTGATGGGTGGAAGCCTCTGGGTCTGCTGGGGAGACTGCAGAATATCGACGAGGCTCAAGTTTCAGAGGAGACTCACGCCCTCTTCTCCTGGAGTCCGGGGCCTTATGCAAGCAGTGGTGTTGCTCTTGGCCTGAGGCAGCACTGCGTGGGCAGGAGGGATGGCCTGGAAGGCCTGCTTCTGCCTGTCCCTGGAAGCTGAGATTCCATCCGGAGGAGGAGGTCAGGCCCCGCGACCTGCTGCAGCTTCTGCCTACCCCTCCTGCTGTCTCAGCCACAAGCCATCACAGAGCCACAAAACCCAACGCAACCAGCAGCAGCCAAAGTGCTGGATAAAACCCCTTTTCTCCCGGAACCCCAGTGTCTGGGATTCAAGTTCCCAGATAGGTTTGTTCCCCAGATAGAGGGCAGCTGTGAGCAGGGGTGAGGGGCGGTGTTGGGCCTTGGTGGGCCACCTTCTTCATCTGTCACTGTTGTCCCATCCTGCTAATGGATAATGAGCAGCTGTTTCCACACTCACTTTGCAAGATGCTGTCAATCTGTTCAGTCTTAATTAACAGAGATTAGCACCAATTTTACCCCCTGAAGATTATTCTCATGGAAGTTCATTTTTGGGTGGGTGGCATCAGCCCCACAATGTTTAGTGATTGCAGAGAGGATTTCTTTCTTTTTGTACCAAGGATTGAACTCGTGACCTCACGCTTGCCAGGCAGTGCAGTGCCGCTGAGCTAAATCCCCAGCCCTGCAGAGCATCTTGTTATGACCATCCCAGGGTCTCCTCAAGCTGCGGAGGTCACCTCTCTTGATCTTGCCGGGGAGGAGCCCCTGGGTCTCCTGGATCATCTTCTTCAGTCTTTTTTATTTTGTAGCCAAGGGAGACAGCGTTGGGCTGATGTCAGTAGCATGAGACCGCAGGCTGGCTTCCTTCCCTAGACTCTGGAGTGAGCTCATGAAGGGGAGGCAAAGTACCGCCACAGGCCCCTGTGCTAGGTGATTTGGTGATTTAAGAGAAATGCACGCTCATACATACACTTACTCGTCTGCCCGAGAGTATCCTCGGTAGCCCGATGGTCCCCTACCTGATTGCTTATTGGATGCATTTGGTCCGATCCTCCTTCCTGTGTCCCACAGCAGCATTTTAAACCCCTCTGTACCCTCTCCCTATCCTGTGCCATCCCTACATCGCTCCAAGATGGCGTTTCCCAAGGGCGACTGCCACACACAGTCACAAGATGGCTAAATATAAACCGTGCAGACTGCAAATAATCCTCCGTGATCATCTGCTCCTTTGTTCAGCTCAGCGTGCTCCCCGATCAGCTGCAGAGGAGGCTTGGGCATCACCCACGATGGCGAGGGTGTGTCCAGCAGGGAAAACCGAACAAACCAAAGTGCCCAGTGCTGGTCATTCTCCTCCAGCGGAGCAGGGCTTGCTTTTTAGATAAAGCTGACAATCCCTGGACTTTGAATTATACCTCAAATCATCACAAATCACATCAATGCTGGGAACAGATGCAACAATCTGGCTGGCTGGCTGAGTGTCGCCAAGAGGTCAGGAACGTGGGACCAGGGACACAGAGGAGCCAGCACTGGATGCTGTCTCATCTCTGCTGTCTCTGCCTCTCTCATGTGAAGAGGAGGACTGGAGCCGGTGGGGTGGCTTAAGGGATTTGGGCTCTGGCCACACAAGTGACCCAGCCGAGGAGGTGTACCGACTGCAAACCGTGACAGAGATATGACATCTGACCCTTCGTGTGTCTCACGTGGGCGTGGCTTGTGGTTGTTGACAGGTGTGTCACACGCTTGCCTTCTCTCTGTAGGTGGTGTTGGGACTCTGGGAGGCTCCAGGCTCAGCTGAAGCCCCAAACCCAGACGGTGGAATAGCCAGGGTGTCTGAGGACCCGAGGAGCCCTGGGTGTTCCGAGACTGGTGGTGCCCTGGGAACCTTGCTTAGAAATGAGGCAAGGGAGTGGGAGGCCCTGCTCGGAGAGGCCTGGGGTGTGATTGTGCTGGCGAGAGGACGTGGGTGTTGTCTGTTGCTCATCAAGTGAGTTCAGTCTTTAGCCTGAGGATTCTTAGGAACACTTGGTGCTGTTGCCTCTCTTTCTTTCCTTTTCTTTGCCAAGGATGCCGTTTGCCGTTGTGTTTTTCCTTGTGGCTCTCCTGTCTCTCCCTCCTATTTCTCTTGAAGTTCACTTTCCTCTGCCGTGAAATACTGTGTTAGCTCCAGGCTTGGCCCAGGCTTAGTTTTTCTCCCCACATTATATCCTCTCCCTAGGTGATCTTTCTAACCCATCACTTCACTACCTTCTTCCAGGTGGGAGATGGGATCAAAATACCCAGGGGTGATGCTCAAATTAAAATTCTTGCAATAAAAGACATATTGGCATTACCACCCCTCAAAATACTTCTCAGTTCAAGCCCACTTATCCCATCATTCTCGCTCTCTGGAGCAGTTCTGGAAGTCCTCGCTCATGAGTGTCTTTATGAGTATGATAGAAACACAGTGAACAGGGCTGCCAGCGGCATCAAACAGAAAGGCAGCTTCATAAAATGTCTTGGAGTTTACGGAGGTAAAGACCTAGTTAGGAGCCTGCCTTTCCATTGAATGGCACCTGGCAGGAGCTTTCACTGTACTTTTTATGACGACGCTCATGAAAGAAGATTTCTAGAACGGCTTCAGAAAGTGGTAAGGATGACGGGATAAGTGGGTTTGGAGCAAGGAGGAATATTTTTGGGGGGAGTATTAAGGGCAAAGTTTCTTTTACTGTAATAAATTTTTAAAGATCTGTATGTGCGCTGTATACTTTGATCATGCTGCATATATATTTACATCTTGTACACGAGCCACCTATGTCCCCTTAGTGTTAGTGGCTTGTTTGGCATCTCCACTTGCGTGTCCACGCTCAGAGAATGAGAAGGCAGGCCAGTGGTCTGCCCTGTGTGTATCAGCTACCTGGCTGTCCTCCAGTGTCTCACATCATCAGACGAGCCAGACAGCGCCCTGTCTCTTTCCATGTGCAATCTGTCATTTTGCTCCAGTGAATTTACTGATAAGTTTTTTTAATCTCTCACTTTTTCCTATCAGGACCATCATCACCCAAGTTCCAACTACTCCTACTGTTTGCTTGGATTAACAAATGGACCAAAGCCCTTAATTCTTTCCCTTAAATTCATTAACCTGTTTATGCGTAAGGTTGAAATATTTTGATTTTTTTTTTTTTTGCACAAAATTCTTCAATGTTATCCACAAAAATTCAAGGAGCAAACATTGGAAGAGAAAAGAATTTTTTTTTTATTAAATTCATTATTTGCAGTTCTCCAAAAATGGAACACTAGGCATGAATGGGTTAAGGCTCCCAAGATGTCAAAAGCAGACTGAATTGTTTATTCCCGGCTTTCTCTCTGGTGCTTATTCTGATGTTTACCTCCAGTTTACTGTGACACTTGAGGGCAGTTGAAACCCAGCATTTAGAAGGTGCTCTCGTTTTTAAAGCACCTTTGTTCACATGATCTCATTTACTTCTCAAGTAGTCTGTGAGTCACAATCTTTCCACTGCTAGGCTCTTATCTGTTTTCCTAGGAAACAGTCTCAGAGAGGTGAATCGGGTCTCCTGGGCCACGCAGCCACCTAGCAAGAGGGCCTGAGTCCTCGCACTCCTCAGGCGGGCTTTGTTGGTTTTCTCTCTGCTGAAGAGATGCCTTCAGGTGAGACAGCCGCTCCTGAAGGACCGTTCTAGTCCGAACAGTCCGTGATTCTGTTGTTTGCAGGGTCTGGAGAGGAAGTTGCAAAAACATTTCAAAGGGACCTTAACAGGTCATGTGGAGAGAAAAAATTCACAAGTAAATTTGTTTTTCTCCAGGGTGAGCTTCAGGTTGGCAATGCAGAGGCAGCAGATGATTCTCTTCCTCTTGTGGAGTTTTCTTCCCTGGCCTCTCCGCTGCTGTGCCTACCAGTTGTTGCCAGAACAGGGCTGCAGACAACATGGGATGTGGAGGGAACGGAAAGTCACCGTTTTTTTACAGAGGATGGTGAGACATGAGAAAATCCACTGTGAGTAAATCCCTGTCATAAGTCAGGATGGAGAATTCAAAGGAAGGGGAAAAGAAATCCAAACAGACAAACAAACAGCAAAGCTAGCTGGCTATTGCAGGGTCCCAAATACAATGCATACAGTTCTACCCAGACTTCTGCCTTCAGAAGACATTGCTAGATAATGATATGTGTGATTGCAGGCATTGCTAGACAATGCTAGATAATGATATGTGTGATCGCAGGCTTATACAACATAAGATCACAGCGGACTGAATGAACAGGAAGAATTCCCACAGAAGAGGTGACCTTCTCTGTGAGCTGTTCATTAGGCCGGAGAGAAAAAACAGAAAATTTCTTATTGTCAGCATACGCAGGACAAACAGTCAATCTGTGGACCATGTTGAGCAGGGCTGGGCAATAAAGCTGATTCCTGATGGCGTCTCTGATTGCTTGTATGCTAGAGCTGACTGAACGCTGGTATGAGCAGGATTTCAAGTCAAATGTGGTTTTCATGGGGAATTATGCGATGATTGATGAGCAATGTCTGTCGTGGCTGAGGAAACACATAATTACCGTCCACTAGGTCCCACCTCTTAAGGATTGCCCCCAGCTCCCATCCTGAGGCTTGACACCCTTGAACTACTTCTAAGAATGCAGTCGAATGTGGCCTGGGTGAAGTGGAAGTGGGAAATGATGGGGGTTAGAAGATGGAAATGGCTTAATAAGTGAATCCTGCCTTGTTTCTCTCCTGCTTTAAACATATCTGCAGCACTTATTCTTTGAACACAGATAAAATCTACGTACAACCCCCCCCCCAACTGGCTTGTTCTTTTCCTTGCAGATGTATCCATGGTGCTCTCTCTCTCTCTCTTGCTTTCTCTGTCCTCTTGGGTCCCCACTGATCTTTCTTTAGGTCCCTGACATTACAGATGTTCCTCCTATGGTGTGGCTTCCCGTACTTTGGTTTGGAATGCTCTCCTTATGGCTCCGCCTTGCTCCTGACTCGCTAAGTCTATAAGATTTTAGGCCTCAGTTTAAATACCTCTTGCTCTCCACAGGGTCCCACTGCTTAGGACAAGTGGAATTATTTATTTTGTCTGATGTCTGTTTCTTCTGGTGCAAAGAGCAAGTCAGTCAGTAAATGTGGAATGAATGAATGAATGAATGAGGGAGAAGACAGTTGACGTGGTTCGGGGCAATAAGAAGTTTGGATGGGAGGGCCCATGGTATGAGTTGGGGTGGATTGTGGAGGACTGGACACGGACAGTCCCAGAATGTAGCCATTTCCTTTCTGTTGGTGTTTCTTCTCTCCCACATAGTATGAAATGGGTCACTCCATGATGACAGTCCCTGAAAGGCTACTTTCCCGGGATTATTGATGCCAAGCCTCAGCTCTTTAGGGGAAGCAAACATCCTGGGTTGATAAACTGTGCTTAGTTCTATCTCTGTGAATTAGAAGAAAATCCTTCAACCTTGAAATTGCACAGAGCTAAAGAGCTTTTGGACGATGTCGCTGGGTGGGGGTGATGGCTGATGGGAGGCCAGTGGTGTGGACAGCAACCAGCCAGGTGCCTGCTCCTCAGTCCGAGATGGATGAGGCCTGGGGGACGATGGTTTTCCTTCAGGAATCAGGAGGCCTGATCTCTGGAAACCTTACACTGGTCACCGGCTGCCATGGAATCCCACCCCTGAAATTTGTGGCTTAATGTACTGATTGTCATTTAATATGACGTGGTTTCTGTAGGTCAGGTGTCCAGAGCAAGGGTGGAGGCCATCACCTGTTCTCTTCACCGTGCTTTCAGACTCGAATGGGAAGGCTCAAAGGCTGGGACCTGCTGTCACCTGGGGGCTCATGCGCATGTGACTTTGGAAGATGCTGCAGGAGGCTCAGTAGGGCCTGTCAGCTGAAGCAGTCATGCAGACCTTCTCCATGCTCCTGGACTCCTGCGCAGCCCGGGCAAGCAGGTAAGCAGCTCCAGAGAGGGAGAGAGGTGGAGAGAGAGGGAGAGAGAGAGATATGGAGAGAGAAGGGGGGAGAGAGAAGAGGGAGAGAGAGAAGGGGGAGAGAGAAAGAGAGACAGAGACAGAGACAGAGACTGAGAGAATGCTGCAGGACAGAGGGCTGGATATCCTTTTTAAAACCTACTTCTGGATGTCACATAGTGTAACTTTTGCCCTGTATTATTTGTTGGAAAGGAGCCTCCTCCTAGTCAAGGGAAAGGAAATTAGACCCTCCCCCATTGTCAGACATATTTTTAAGCCACTTTAGTTGCTTAAACAAAAGCACAGAGGAGACGGTGGAGTAGGGATACAGTGTAAAAGAATTGTGTGTAACAAAAATCTCACTCCTGAGCTCTCAAAGGCCCCTACCCTGGATTGCTGTCTAGGCCACTTTCTCTTGCTGAGAACACCCAGAACCCACAACCTGAAGAGAGGTTTGTTTTGATTTGTGGCGATCAGGAAGCAGAGAGCAAAAGGTGCTGGAGTGGGAGATGCACCCCTCCTGTTACACCCTGGTGACCTCTCACTAAGCATCAGCCCTAACAGCATCTTCGGTGCTGAACTCTTGAGTGAATGAACTACCAATGAGTATTGCTCCCCCAAGATCCGGTCACCTACCCCAAAGCCCTGCTTCTGAGCACACTAGTGTTTCTGGGGATATCCAAGGTCTAAACCATAACAACAGCATTTTGGCAATTGCTCTCAGACCCCCATCTGCCTCTAGGGTGATGTCCTGGCCTCTAAGAAGCAACTCTACTCTTGATCAAATGAATGTAGAATAATCAAATAGATGCAGAACAATCTAATCTAACGCCTGTGTGTGCACCCATGCATGTGTGCATGCTGTGTGTGTGTGTAACTGGGCTCCTTCTGCCATTCCCAGTTCATGCCCACTTCACGTGAAAAAGCACTGTGGACACCACTGTCACTACTTGGTACATCGGAAAGATTCTCGAAGATGCATTTGTGCAGCATTAGACCTGCCCAGGAAGAAACCTAAATAAAGAAGCCAGGCTAGTACTGAAGAAGTACATTTAAGAGAAGGCTCTTTGACTGAACTAGTTTAAATATTAATTTTATTACTCAAGAGGGCACTTTGGAACTCCCTGTCATTATAGAACAATTAAACCGTAGTTCCTTATTAACTTTTACTGCTTTCCTAAGGTAATTAGTGGGATATAATGTGAAGTGCATCCCATTAATGAATAGATTTTTGAATGTGAGTGGGCAGAATCTTTTATTTGGCTATCCAACAAGACAAGGCCTATGCAGAGAAGGGGGACCGGTCCCTCCACAGTAGAGGGCTGCCACACTCCTCCCCGAGTTGAGGTAAATGCTGACAATTCTCCAAGTAAAACACCATCACCCCAATTTTCTGCAAGGTGTGAAGTTCTAGTTGTTTTCTTCACTGTGAAGTTGGTTGTCAGAAACCAAGACCAAAACACTGAGATCCCTGAAGGCAGACAGTATCTTGAGGATTCATCTTTTTGGTTTGTCTAAAGTGGCATTTATGAAGCACCTAGTGTATGCCTGGTGCTTAACAGGAGATATGGTTATTATTTGTCAAGGTTACTTTACGAGATTGTAGAGAAGGAAGACTAAGATTGTCTAGTTTTCATAAGATCCTATAGTGAGTGACAGATGTTGGTCCTCAGTCCTGGGCTGGCCCTATTCAATGCTTGAATTCTCAACAGCAATGTCATGCTGCCTCTTGGCCAGGCCCTGCCTTTACCCATTTCCTCAGTTGCTCTGATTTTATTTTCACTAAAGGAATTTCATAAATTCCTTAGCTAACAAACAGAACACCAGGCTCACTAGGATCTTAGAGACTGTGATATAATCCTTTCATCTTACAAACGAGGAAACTGAGGCCCAGGGAAGGAAATAGAAGGAAAGAAGGGAAGAGACAAGAGACCAGAAGAGAAGAGATGAGAAGAGAAGAGGACTCATTCTGGGTACAACTCAGGTGGTGGAGTCTTGACTGCCAGTGGTTCCTTTGATCCCAAATCTGGGTGCCCAATCCTCAAACCCCAATGGAAAAGCCTAAGTCTGGCTGCTTGAGCAGGCCTCTCAGTGGCTGTCACCTGCTCAGAAAATCTGGTTAGGCCAGCATCTCTCAATGTGGGAAAGCAACAGCCAACTCTTGTCCACTTGCAACCAAAATGTCACCAACCTGTGAGACACAAATGATGTTGATGCCAGCCCCTTCCTACTTGACTGACAGCCCCTCACCGACCTTGCAGTGCCCTGCCTGGCAAGCCACTCGTGCAGCATGGGGACATTGTTGGCTTGCCACGGCAACAGGGCTCTCTCCAGACATTCCTAAAGCTTCCGGCGTCTCATGGCAGGACATTGCTGGGTTATGTGGCTGATCAGGGAAAGGCCCCACCCAGTGCCAGGCCTTGTTGTCCTTGGGCTCTTGGGAGCTGTGCCATGGGCTTCTGGCCATCTCCTTTCACCTGGAGTATCACTAAGGCGCTCACCAGTTATGGTTCCCCCAGTTCTGGTCCTTATTACCCCACACTTAGGAGCTCAAGCACATTGCAAGAAGAGGTGGAAGCAGATGCCATCCTCCCACACACCCCAGATCCCCTCTTTGAGGGTGCTCAAACCCATGCTCCCCCTCTATCTTGCGGGCCTAAGGTGCTCACTGATTTTCAAGCTTTCGTTGAGCACCTGCTGTGTGCTGATTGTACGTTGTGACCTGGTTACTTGCCAGTTTTTCCCTTTCTTCCTTTTGCACACAGCATCCCTTTTTCGGGGGGAGGTTTAAAAAATATGACCCCAGTGAACAGTCATGGTTGTTCTAAATTGTTCTGGCTGATACGGTCGCTCCCCTGGTCCTCATCTCCCGGACTGGATGAGATGTGAGAGGAAAGGGGTGCTTCTGGTAAGAAGTGTAGGCGTGGACGGGGCCTGGAAGGGTTGGCCTTCTTTCCTGCATTCCTGGGCAGAGAGTTGATGCTTGAGGGCCTGGAGCACCAAGGAGGAGAAGCCAGCAGCAGCACAGAGATGGGGCCTGATGCAGCTGGGAGACCAGCCCTCAGGTTGCCTCTGGGCTTCTCGTGGAGAGACGACAGACACAGTAAGGCTCAGGGCCACCTCTGTATCAGTCATTTTCCTAACAGATGCCAGAATGGTGAGTGACAGGTGCAGTCCCTGCCCCCATAGAGCTCATGTGCACACTGATGGGTCATAGGGATGGCAGAGAGGGCACGGGGCTGCCAAGTCAGACAATGCCCAGGCACTGACCCTACCATTTCCTTTTGCATTCTTTACACATTGCGTCTTTGCAATGTGCAATTAAATCCCACCTCTACCTGCTTTTGCTTCTAACTTCCAATTTCCCAGTGTAAGTACAGCCAGGAAGAGCTAACAAGGAAGCAGCTGCTCCAGGGGCCTGGCTGGTTTGGGGCCGTGGTACATTGCGAGCTTATTTAGAGAAAGTTCCAGATGAATAAGGATTCAGCGACACCAGAGACCAAGTGTTTGAAACCAGGGGCTCTGGGAGGGGTGGCTTTGAATGCTTGGGCTAAGGATAGAGGCTCTTTCCTTTTCTCTGCTTTGTAAAGGAAGAAGTAATTTCTTTTCTTTGCTCTAGGGTTGCTAAGTCAGTCAGCCCCAGGAATGATGGATTTGCAACTCAGATTTTCTTCTAGGGGCAAAAAGTTTTACTAAGGGGGAGGCAGTAGAGGGTGGTGGTTAAGAGTTCCAGCTCTGTGAATCCTGACTCTGATGCTTTACATGCTTTGTGACCTCAGGCCAGTTACCAGCCTGGCTGGGCTGGATGTCTTTGCTAACGCTCTGGATAATCAGAGAAATTAAGGCTTCAGCAGGCTCTTACCAGGCCTGTCCCAAGCCTGAGGCAAACCATCACCAAGGAGTGAAACTGGGAGGAAGTGAATTTGTAGCATGCACAGAAATAAAAACATGCTAAACAGCTGGGAGTGTAACAGAAGTGAAAACCGAGGCAAAAGACCAAAGCCAAAACCAAAACCAAAACCAAAACCAAAACCAACTAAAACACACAAAATAAAATGTATGGAGTGTGGGAAACAACTAATTTCTGATTTTTTGCCTGATCCTTGTCCCTTGGCGCTGTTACCATCCTGCCTTGTGAGAAATGCCTTGGGTTAAACAAAATAAAGAAAAAGAAAAGTAAAAAGAATTAAAATACTTCCCAGAACATGATAGGCAATGATAAATATTTTTCATATTGAAAATTTTTATGCTTTTCAGTGGGGGAATTAGAACCTCCATACTGCTGATAAATGTAAATCTTAATGAAATATTTGAGGAGGTTACCTTGGCAGTATGATTCGGAGCCCCAGTGACATTTCTTTTCTTTTGAAAAAATTATTATTTTTTATTTTAAAGAGGATAAATCCAGGGAAAATAAAACAGAATAAAACCAATCAAAATAAAACAGTATAAGTGATACAGGACTTCAAAACCTTATAAAATCAGCAATAGTTACCCTAATGCCTTTTGTTGTCTTCAAAATAGCTGCAGATAAAAAAATATAGCTGCAGATACCTCCGGACATAGTAAAAATCAAACAGAATGGAATAGAATAGAAACAGTAAAAACAAAACAATAAATGCAATCAAGAACTTCCAAACAAGCCAATAGTAAATCCAAATGTCTACCATACTATGTCTTGCAATCTTGGAAATAGCTGTTCGTGCTATTGGATTTACCATAATCAAACAAAACAAAAGATAATAAAACTCAATCCAACCAAACAATGAAAATGATATGGTTTCCCAGCCTAGATCACTTCCTGGGGAGGCCTGGTTCTGTCCCCCCACAGTCTGCAAAAGGCGCTGACTCACAGAGAGAGGCTGGGGTCTGGCTGTCCCCACTCTGGCAGTGAAACTGCTCAATAATTTCTTAAATAAGTTCTGGTGCACCTGTTGAGTAGGATACTGTGTTACCACTACAAATGTAGAAGAATAGTGAAAACCCAAGATGTTTGAGACAAAAACACACACAGTCTCTGGATTAATTCTACTGGGTTTAAGTGGCTTCTACCACTTCCTAGTGGTGGGTGTGACATCTGACACATTACAGAATCCCTGTGTCTAACTTGTTTTTATTGGTAGGTGGGGGTTATAGATATCTTGTGTTTGCAAAGCTCACAAAACAGTGACAAGCACATGTTCAGTGCCTTGTCCACAATGAAAACTATGGTGATATATTTAAAAAACAAAAAGGAAGAAAAAGTGTATATATGTGCAAAGAAAATGGATAGTTTTTAAAAAATTTAACATATATTTATTGAGTGTGGCCTCTCTGCCAGCTCTGTGAACCAAAGAAACACAAATATTCATATAAAGTGTTCATAGGTTGGAGAGGAATTTCTCATACAAATTGCTAGTGATGCTTTTTAAATATGCTTTTTAAATATGTGGAAGCCAGTGACTCTCTCCCTGAACATCTGGATTCTGCAGACATGGAGTGGGTGGGCATCATGGTTTAGATCTAAGGTGCTCTCCAGAAATCTTACGTGTTCTGAGGTGGGGCTTTGGAAGGAAATTGGATAATGAGAGCACCATACTCATCATTGGGTTAAACCACCAGTGAATTCATAGCTGAATGCGCTGTTGGGCGTTGGGACCTGGGGCCTGGACAGGAGAGGGGAGTCACTGGGCGTGTGACCTGGAAGGGTGAATTCTTGTGGCCAGCCCTTCCCTTCCTGGATACCATGGATGGAGCAGCTTTCCTCTGCCATGCCCTTCCACCATGCTCTTTCTGCCTTAGATCCAGTGTGCCATGGACTGAATCCTCTGAACCCATGAGTCAAAATAGATCTCTGGGCCTTTAAGTTGCGAGTGTTAGGTATTTTGCCCCAGTGAAAGGAAGGTGACTAATACGTCCTATACATACCAGGGTACTCTGCTGCAGGCCCTTCAAGATGGAGCTGGTGGATATACCGCCAAACAATGGTTATTGCTGGTTAAGGGAGATTAGGAATGAATTTAATTAGTTTTTGTTTCTGGTATTTCTTTTTTTTTTTTTTTTTTTATCGGTACCAGGGATCGAACTCACGACTGCCTGCTTGCAAGGCAGGCGCTTATGCCGCTGAGCTAAATCCCCAGCCCCTGTTTCTGGTATTTCAACATAAAGTTTTTTTTAATAATTACAAAAAAGTAAATATTACACATAAAGACAAAGCAGCCAGGCTCCTGCAGTCTACCACTCTACCTACCAGCGTCATGCTCAGTTTTTATACAATAACAGCAGTGGATCATGTGGTTCAGATTAGGAAGGGCCTCTGGGAATGGATGGTAGGGGTGCAATTCTCAGCAAGCTGCAAAATCACCAAGAGAAGGTGGAAAATTTCTTGCCCCAAACATTTGGTTTTGTTTGAATGCGCTCCAGCCCAGCCTCTCCTCTGAAAGAGATTTCTTTAAAGATGCATTGCATTTGTTTTCTGTTTCCTGCAGATTCTCCTGACCTTGAGATTTAGCCAGTGGTTCTTGTAATTGGTGCAGTTTCCAGAGTCATTTGTATGGATGAGGTGTAATGAGGAGGTAGGGGGAGAAATCTCTACAGTCATCCTGTGCTTGCATCAGGTGAATTTATATTTTATGGTTTTCGGTCAGATTGATTTTTGTGAAACACCCTGGGGTGTTTGCAAATATGAAAGTTCTTGTAGAGCTAGTTGCTTGTTTGCATTTACAGGAAGAATAAAAAGAAGAGGCAAAAAGACAGCTCTCTGTGCTGACAAACGCTGTTTTCCCCAGGAGTGTATTAGGGAAGGAGATGATGGACTTTCAACAAGAGGGAAAATTAGAGGCTGAGAGCGCCAGAGATCAGGGTGGGAGGCTGCCTGTGAGGGCTGATTCTCACCAGCAGGTATTGGCAGGTGTGGGCAGCACGTTCACAAGCAGTGGGTAGGTTACAATTAAAGAAAAAAAAAACCCCTAATGATTAAATGCTTTAAAATATCTGAACCCTGTGATGAGTAGGCCCTGTGGCCTTGCCTGGACTTCATTATTGGGCATAATATTTGTCCATTTCGAGCTGTCCTTTTGCATTGAATGAACACTCATTAAATAGGTTACATAAATTAAAATTTGCATCTTTTAAACCAAACCAAACTCCTTTTGGTAAAAGTACACAGCATGCATAGCCCGCTGCTTATTTCTGAATCCACGGCAGATGCTGGTGACCCATGACAGTGCTCTCTGCTGGAGGCAGGTGTTGGCTCTAGTGCCTGATCGGCTCATCTATTGCCTGGAGCAGAACATTCTTCTGGAATTGGTTTCCGGGGTAGATAGGATGGGTGGTTAGCCTAACTAGCAGAACCTGTGAGGCTTCCAGTCCTCCAAAGCACTTTCCTTGTTAAGCAATATTGGTGTGCAGCTTTCTCTCCGTTACAGTCACGCATCTGGGATGAAGCAAGGTTGGCAAACACGAAGCACCCGCACTGCCACTCTTACTGCAGGTCCCTCCTGCTTTAACTTTCACGGGCACCGATTGTGAGTCACTGTGTTCTCAGATGTGACCTTGGAATGGTCCTCAAAACGATTTGCCACGTGACTTCTATCAACAGATGAGAGTTTGTATCACACAGGAAAGGTGCTTCCTCCCCCCGGGTTATCCGAGCTAAGAGGCGCCTGCCATTAACCTGTTTGTGTCGGATCAGTGTCACTGGGGATGGAAGGCAAAAAGGTCAGGTGTAAACTCTTCAGTCTGATATTTAAGGCCCATCATGATTTGGCTTTGGTTTTTACTTCTAATTAAACAGCCCGGGTCTGCCAGGCGGGCCTTCTCACTTGCTTCCACACAGCTTGCCTTTGTCTTTTTAACATCCTCTGCTCCTCAGGGTTCTCCAGCTGGAACACCCTCCCTCTTCGGCACTCATCTAATCCTTGCGATCCTTTAAGGCTTAGCTCGGATCTGTCCCTTTCTCGTCTTTCCTCCTGGGAAGTAGCAGCAGTGACGGCGGCATTTACAGTTTAGTCAGCTCGCTTGGCACTGACTGTCTTTCCTGGAAATGTTTTTTTCCCTTTTAACGTCTGTGTGTTTAAATTTTTACCAACCTAGATCATAATCCTTGTCCGCAGGGTCCAGCTTCTGTTTTCTTTCGTGTTGAATGCATGTGTTGGGCAAGGACTCCTTGTCGGGCCAGGGGTGGAGGGAGGAGATGCCTTTCCATTCCATCTGCCCGGAGCCCTGGTTGAAGCCCATCTCTGTTGGTCTTGAACTCACAATTGATCCTCCTGCCTCAGCCTCCCGACGGCTGTGAGACCTTTTAATACAGCATTTGAAGTAGAGACTACGCTTGTGGTGGTGAACCTATGCGTGTGTGTTACTTGTTTTTAAGACAGAAGATGTTAATGTACGAGCTGTTTTTTCTGAACTGAACCCTCAGGGTTGAGGTTTAGCTGCAGGGTGGGTACTTTGTGGTGAGCAGTGGGCTTTGAGTCGCACTCTGGTTGTCATTGCTGGGCTAGGATAGTCAGGAGTGGCAAAAACAGCATCCTGAGGTGCCCAGTGGGCAGATTCGCACGGGACAGAGACATTCAGCTACTGACCCAGAAGTACAGTGTGGTGCTGGAGTCTGTCGCAGGTCTCCGTGGTTGTTCCTAGAAGTTCAGTGTTCCAAACCATGCGTCTTCAGTGCGGTCACTGGGGCAGAGCGGCAGTGTAACCAGGCGACAAGCCACACTGTCATGCCGAGGTGCTCAGCATCAGAAAACCAACAGAGCAAGTTTCTAGTAATTTTATAAAAACAAAACTTCAGTGTTACATAAAAATACTATAAGTTTTAGTATTTAAACACAGAGAAGAGAAATAGTGAAAATCGAACCGAATACTTGCTATCTGGGTTTATTCTCTTTGTATATCCAAATTACATAATGAAGTTCATCCTAAATGATTTTCCTTAACTACAATGTCAATGTATTTGTATTTTATTTAGGCAATAAATGTTTTTAAAATTTTTTTTATTTTAAACATAATAAAAAAATAAAACCAATACAGAATTTCAAAACAAGATGATAGGAAATTAACAGTGGTTATTATATTGCATATTGTTATCCTCAAAATAGTTGCTCAGATTACCAGATAGAGGCATGCAAAGTTGATCAAATAATATAAGGACTAACTGTTCCTTTCAATAGGCTAATAGAATGAGTAGTACAGTTATCTTAGTGACCTTGTGTGTGTGTGTGTATATATGTATTTTCCCCCTTCCTCCTTTTCTCCTTTCTCCCATCTCAGTTGTTCTTTCTTTTTGAGTAGTTTCTTTCCCTTTCACAATATCTATTGTATCTTTTGGATTTTATTCACTCTTTCAGTTTCTTGCACTAGGGAGACAATACAATGCTTGTACATGTGAGTCTGATATATTTCACTTATGAGTGCATATTGGTTATATATTGGTGACAAACTTACACATTATAAAGATTTTCAAGAGAAATTGGTATGGGAGTCACCAAGTATATAACTTAACAATTTCCTTCATGGTATACCAAGGCTTAAGTTTCCAAAAGCAGAAAGTTTAGTGGAGAAAATAAACCCAAAGAATGATGGACATAGTCCTGGTCTAGGACTGATAATATGGTTTGAAAAAAATTTAGTCTTATGTTCCCATCTACCACCTACCAAATTTCCCTATTGTTTCCATGGCTGGTTGGCAAATGCTGTGATACTGGGTGGGGAGGGATGCAGCTTTCAGCTGAGGCAGTCTGCCCCTGATTAGCTATGTTACCTTGGACAAGCAATCACATGGGACCTGCGGTTCTCATCTGTAAGATAAGAGGTTGGATGTGATTTTCAAAGCATATTCTGCATACCCTTGGGTTCCTTAGGTAACGGCAGGGGGCATTTTTCACTTCTACTGGAGCAGCTCTGTTTTTATTTGTTGTTTATTAGTGTTACAATTAGGACTTGGTTTGAAAAACATGGACTGGATGATAGTTAAAAAGTTCTAATTTTAGGACCACTTTTCATTCCTGATGGCTCATTTAGTGGACACAAAAGGGCTTAATGTATTTTGTTGGCAAAGGAAATAAAAATTGTTTTGAATAATGACTAACATGTAGGTGAACTATAATGTGCTAAATGTTTCATAGCTATTATTCCATTTTTTCTTCTCACAATAGCTGTGTGAGGAAGATTCTACCGTAACCCTCAGAGAGGGTTGGGTAGGGTGCATTGCTAGTAAGTGGAGATCTGCTGTTATTTTAAAGTTATTTACAAAGCAGTCATATTCAGGTTCCACTCTCAAAAGCTCAGTTACAATTGTAGTTTCCGCTTCAGCTTTCCAGCTCCTCTTGATCCAAGTCCTCACCAGCCCTACTAAATTGAAGTTTTAAGCAGTTGCAAGAAGAAAATAGACCATTACTTCCCTTGATCTGTGTTCTTGAGGGCCGGCACTAGATGAAATGAACTTGTGAAGTTAAATCCCAAATGTCTCGTTCTCTCTTCCCAGACAGTGATGGCCAAGATGTCCATTGCAGTGTAGGCTTTCGGGCTGAGTTGATTTCTGTCCTCAGCATCCAGAGAGCATTTGCCTTCTCATAACTCCCACCTTCTGGAAGCAGAGATAATTTATAACCTCTAGGCCATCGGAGATGGCTAAAGAGCTTGGTGGTAAAGCTGGGTTGAGGCCATGAGATCTGAATTTTTCTCCCTTTTACAAAGGGTTGTTTAAACAATGTTTCCAACATGTTCTCTGCAAGTGAAAGAAGTAAAAAAGAGAGCATCTGGGATTTCCAGGAGACACAGAAACCAAACAAAACAGCATAAGTCTCTTTATGAAGCAGCGTTATAATTTCTTGGTGTATATGACCGAGAGTGAGGTTACTGAGAGGGAGGGTAAGCTACCAACTACTTTAGGGCATTATGCTTTGGATCTTGAGTGTCACCCAAAGGCTCTATGTTGGCAGCTTGGTTGCCATCCTGTGGCATCACTGGGAGGCAGTGGGAACTTTAGGAGGTGGGGCCTGGTTGAAGGAAGTGGGGTCACTGCGAGTGTACCCTTGAAGGGCTTACTAGGACCTTAGGTGTCCCCCACCCATTTTTGTTTCTAACCACTATGAAGTGATTATCTCTGCTCTACCATAAACTTTACCATCATGTTCTGCCTCATTACAGGTCCAGAAACAATGGAGCCAGCTAACCATGGACTGAAACCTCGAAACCATTAGCAAAAATAAATCTTTCCTCCTTTAAGTTGTTTTCTCAAGTTTTGTCACAGCGACAAAAAGCTGATGAATACATTTGGGTAATGCAGGGTGGGTTATGTGGAAACAGCATCACAGTACCCTCCAGGATGACCTTAGATTTCACTCCCAGGAAAGTTACATACCCCTGTACCCTCAACAACAAATCTGATGGGTCCAAAGACATTTCTCATAGTTATTTTAATCTTCATTTCTTTGATTATTAGGGAGGTTAAGCAGAAGATTATCTTTTTTCCCCCCAGGAAACTATGAATAGTTTAAAGGCTACAGTGTAATTGTTTGTGTGTCCCTGGTCTCTGTCATGTTAGTGGAACCATATTAAATATCTGTTGAGTTGAATGTGACTGAGATCAGTGCCAGATTTTTCCTTCAGCAGAGGATTCAGGTGTTCCAGTAACAAGCTCATTCTTAAAACTTTTAAACACAGGGAACAGCTGTGTGGAGAATGCAAGTCATGATAATGGCTAGAATTTTCATTTTGTTTTTGTAAAATCAGAAAGCTGGGAGCCTCAAAGAATCAAAGAGAGATGGTTTACACATGAAACAGGTCTCAGGTGGTAAACTCTGATTTCCTTTTTTGCTTATGTCTACAGTGTAATATGTCATTTGCTGCTCACTCTTGTTTGATCTGCTTAAAATACTTGCCAGAGGCTGAGGATCTAGGAAAATGACCTAGTTCCTGTCTGTCCTGTCCTTGTCTCCATGGCAGGGATTTTAAGTACTTTGGGGTGATGCATCTCACTGAGAATCTAGGGAAATGTTTCCCAAGGTTTCTGTTTTGAAAAAACTCATGCACAAATATTGCTTGAAAACTCACCTTTGATCCAGACCTAATAAGGAGTGTTAAAAACTAAAACAAACAAAAAAGTTTCAAACAATCTCAGTGGATACTACAGCACATGAAGACTTATTGGACAATCATTTGTTCATGCACTTATTTGTTCTTTCATTTATTCACTCATTCATTCATTCATTTATTAGTTGCTTAGATCCAAGTACAGTATCAGAGACTCATGAACAATGTCCCTGTCCTCAAGCAATTTATAGACTACTGGGGTAAATAGACCATTCTAGCACACAGTTGGGTGACACTGTAAAGGTAAGCAGAGTCACAGAAAGAATACAGAGAAAAAACAAATACTTTGGTACTGCTGAGGATGTTATGAAAGTCTTTTTGGGGGAGGTGATTTCTAAGCTCAGTGTTGGTGAGAAGAAGTGCTTTTGACAATTCAATCATTCATTTATTTTTTTAACCACAGTGTTAGGGATTGAACCCAGGGCCTCCTGCATGGTAGGCAAGTACTCAGTCACTGAGCCACATTCCCAGCCCTGCAACTTGGTTTTTTTTTTTTTTTTTTTACTTATTTCTATTTTTTTTTTTTATATCAGGAACCAAACTCAGGGCCTTGAGCTTGCCAGACAGATGTTGTGCTGCTCAGCTATATCCCTGGCCCTTGACTTATTTCTAAGTGATTAGTAGGGAGTTTTAAAGATTCTAGACTCTAGGAAGTATAATGTTTGGGGTTCTACACCAATCATATCAAATGTGTTGAAATGTTTACATATTATTTATGTGTTAAAATTTATGTTTTTATGTTAATAAAAATACATAAAACAAAGTTCTACATTTTAACTATTTTCAAGTGTACAGTTCATTGAATTAAGTTCACTTACTAAAATCCATGACAACTATCCACTTCTGAAACTTTCTGTGTCACCGTAAACAGAACTCTATACTCATGAAACTGTGATTTCCCACTTCTCATTCCATCTAGCCCCTGGAAACCTCTATTCTACTTTCTGTCTCTATGAATTTGTCTGTTGTAGGTAACTTATATAAGTAGAATCCTGTAATAGTCAGTTTTTTGTGATTTGGCATTAGTCAGTATAGTGTTTTTGCAGTTCATCCATATTGTACCATGTGTCAGAATTTCATTTTTATGACTATTATATATTTATACACATTTTACTTATCAATTAATCTGTTGTGGATGCTTCAGCCCACCTTTTTTAAAATAGTAGTTCTGTGAATGTCAATGTACAGCTATCCATTTGTGCCCCTGCTCTCAAATTTTTAGGACATATACTTAGGTGTGGAGTTGTTCGATCATGTGGTGCGTTAGTCAGCTCTGTGTTACTATAACAAAATATCAGAGAAAGTATTCTATATGGGGTATGATAAAAATATGACAAATGTTTAAATTTAAAAATTATTACCGCAAAAGACACATTACTATTGATCCCTCTCAAAATAGTTCCTCACTTCAAACACATGTACCCTATCATTCTTGCTACCTCCTGAAGCAGTTATTTCATGTCTTTTATTGGGTTGTTGTGCCTTCCTTGATATCCTGAATCAGTTCTACATGTTAATTTTTCATTGTCATTTTGACTTTGAGGAAGAGTCAGAAGTCCTATGGTGCCAGAGCTGGTGAATAAGGCAGATGAAGACACCGCGATGATTTTATGAACTTCCTTTTCCATTGGATGACATTTGGCAGCAGCAGGCACTGTGTTTTTGATCACACTTTATAAAGACACTTACGAAAGAAGACTTCAGAACTACTTCGGCAAGTGTCAAGAAGGATATGATAAATGTGTTTGAAGTGAGGGGGAGTATTTTGAGGGGGATTAATGATAATGTCTTTTACTATAATAAATCTCATAATTTAAACATTCACTGTGTAGCTTGATCACACCATATTTTCTCATCAGCTCAACTGTCAATGGACATATGGGTTGTTCTGACATCTTGACTATTATGAATAACATTATAATCAATATAAGAGAAAAATATCTCTTTGAGATTCTCATTTAAATTCTTTCAAGTAAATATCAAAAAATGGGACTTCCAGATCATATGGTGCTTATATTTTAATTTTTTAGTGGAAATTTTATAATGCTTTTTTATAGTGGCTGCAAATTTTATATTCTCTTAAACAGTGAAAAAGGATTCCAATTTGTTTTTCAAATTAAATTAAAAAGGGGCTGGGGATATAACTTAGTGGCACAGCACCTGCCTGGCAAGCTGGGGTCCTGAGTTTGATTCCCAGTACCAAAACATAAAACAAAACAAAACAAAAAACAAAAAACCCAAATGAAATAAAAAATCTTTCTTTCTTTCTTTCTTTCTTTCTTTCTTTCTTTCTTTCCTTTCTTTCGAAGAGAATAAAATCAAATAGTATAAAACAGAATAGTGTGAATCAAAACAAAACAATGAGTGTGATACAGACTTCAAAACAAGATAGTAGGAAATCAACAATGGCTACCATAATGCCTCTTGTTATCTTCAAAATAATTGCCCACACTATCAGACATAATAAAATCAAACAAAACAGAACAGAATAAAACCAATCAAAACAAAAGCATGGAAGCAATACAGGACTTCAAAACAAGATAATAGGAAAACAACAATGGCTGCTATAATGTCTCTTATTGTCTTTAAAGTAGCTGCCTATACCTTCAGACATAATAAAATCAAATAAAACAAAATGGAATAAAATCAGTCAAAACAAAGCAATGAAAGCAATACAGAGCTTGAAACAAGATAATAGGAAATCAACAATGGCTACTGTAATATATTTTGTTATCTTTAGAATTGCTGCCCATGTCATCAACTATAATAAAACCAAACCAAACAAAACTGAATAAAACCAAACTAATCAGAATAATGAAAACAATACAGGGTTTCAAAACATGATAATAGATTAACAACAGCCATTGATTTCCCTTTTTATACTTTTCCTTCCCTTTCACTTTCACAATCTCTATTGTGCATTTTGGCTCCCACTAACTCCTTTAGTTTTTTAGACTAGGGAGACAACATGATGTTCACCCACGTGACTCTGAACCATTTCATTCATAAGCATGATCTCAAGTTGTATCCATTTACCTCAAGGTTGTCTTTCTTTATAGCTGAGTCACTTTCCATTGTACAAAAATGCCATATCTTTCTTATCCATTCTGCAGTTGCTAGGCAACCTACCCCTGGTTTTTCTAGTTCCCTATCACATAGAACAGTGTTTTCTCTCCTTTGATGTTTAGTATGAATTTTCTTTTGAGTTAAATGTGTTTCTTGTATGAAGTATATTGATGAATTCTGTCTCCTGATCCACCCTGCCTGTGTTTCTTTTTATTGGTGAATTGAGGCCATCTACATTAATGGTTATTGCCAACATGCACTGTCTCATCTCTGCCATGCTATTTTCCTGTCATCGGCTGCCTACTTTTCCCCTCCATTCAACTGTCTTCCCCAGTTGAATGGAGGGGAAATGGAGGTGAGGCCCCTCTTTTATCTCTCTCTAGAATGCCCTTTAGTATTCTTTGTAGGGTTGGTTCAGTGGTGAATGAATTCCTTCAGTTGTTCTTTGTCATGGAAGTATCTTATTTCTCTATTAACTTTGAAAGATAGTTTTGGAGGTACATTAATCTGGGTTGGAAGTTGTTTTTTTCAGGACTTAAAATACTTCACTCCAAGCTCTTTTTGACTTGATAGCTTGTGTTGAGAAGTCTGTTGTGATACTGATGGCTTTTCCTTTATAGGTGATCTGTTTCTTTCCTCTAAAGCTTTTAATACTCTGTTCTTTTGCTAAATTTCTGGGATCTTGATTATTATATGTCTGGGTATAGATTTCTTTTCATTATGGCTAGCTGAAATTCTAAATGGCTCACTTATCTGTATGTCATGTCTTTTTCTCATACTTGGGAAGTTTTCTGCTATTACTTCTGTAAATAGACTTTTATATCATTTATGTTGACCCCTGCTTTTGCACTGACACCTATTACTCTTAAATTATTTTTCTTTGGGTTGTCTTGCAGCTGTTGAATTGTCATTTCCTGGTTCCTTGTTATTTTTCAGAGATCTTTCCTTTCACAATTGCTAGCTGCAAACCGGTCTTCAAAGTCTGGAAGTCTATTTTCACTTTCTTTCAAGCAGTTTTGACAGCTTTCAATGGAGGTTTTAATTTCCTGGATATTTCTTTGAATCTGTTTCATGTGTTCTAAATCTCTCTTATATTGTTCATTCATGGTTTTCCACATTTTCCTATGTGGCTTTATTTTTTTAAAATCTATGTCTTCTTTAGAAATGCTTATTAATTCTTTTATTATATTTTTCATTTCTTCTTTTGCCTGAGATAGTATTTCTGTTCTGATGTCTTTTATAGTCTCATGAAGTTGTTTCTTTACTTCAGTTGCCATCACTTCAGAAACTTCAGGCATACGAATTTCAATCTCTTCCATGTTTATATCTCCTGGACTTGCTTTGCTTGGGTTGGAGGCCAGAGACTGCCTTTTGCTTCTTTGTCTTGACATTTTCCTGAGTTATTTAGGACAAGCAGGTAGTGGGGTCCCAGTTACTTCCTGTGTTGGCTACAGTTTCTCTGAAGTGTGACTGGTTCTCCTGGTCAGTGCTAGCTACAGGTATCCAATGGTGGCCATTGGATGCGCTGGTGTGGGGCTGCTTTTCCCAGCCTGCACTTGATACCAGTGGTGGGAAGCATCCGTGATGGCAGCTGGTATGTGCCTAAAGTAAAAATTTAACTGACATAAATATTGTACACATTTGTGGGTACTATGTGATATTTTTATACACATACATAGTGTTCAAATTGAGTGAATCTATCCATCCCTTGAAAATTTATCATTTCTTTATAATAAAAATGTTTAAAACTCCTTTCTTCTAGCTTTTTGAATTATGTAGTACATTGTTATTTATGGTCATCATCACATGCAACAGAGCATCTGAACTTCTTTCTTTTATTTAACTGTAAGTTAGTATCCACTGAAAGGTTCTAGTTTCTCTACATTCTCACCAATACTTTTTTTTTGTGGTTCTGAATTTTGAACCCAGAGAGCACTGAACCTTGTTGTCAGCCCTTTCTATATTTCATCTTGCAAAAATGTCTGTGCAAGTTTTTCAGGTTGGCCATAAACTCTTGCCTCAGTTTTCTGGATAGCTGGACTTTCAGATGTGCAGCCCTGTGCTGGGTACCTTTTTAAAAAAATTAATAGCATCTTAGGTGCAAGGTGATATCTTGTTTCAATTTGCATTTTTTTGATAATTAACTATGTTAAGCATTCTCTTACATGCTGGACATTTATGTTTTCACTGCAGAGATATTTATGCACAGCTTTTCTTCCTTTTAATCAGGTTATTTACTTTCTGCTATTAAATTGCAGCAATTTCTTAAATATTTTAGGAATTGACCTTTTATTAGATACCTAGTTTGCAAGTATTTTCTTCCCATTCCATAAGCTGTCTTTTGAATCTAGTAATTTTTATCTCAGCTGTGTAGATTTTTAGTAGTCTCCATTGTCTATTTCTGCTTTTGTTTATTTTGTGATTTTGGCATCATGTCCAGTGTATCATTGCCAAGATCATTACTATGAAGATTTCTCCATATACTTTTTTCTAGGAATTGTATACTTTCAGGTGTTGCATTTAAACCTTAAATCCAATTTGATTTTTTTGGTGTGGTATAAGAATCTAGTTTTATTATTTTTTATGTGAATGTCAACTTTCTTTTCTTTTATTTGTTTGTCTTTTTGAGACAGGGTCTCACTATGCAGTTCAGGCTGGTTTTGAGCTCACTTTGTAGCCCCGGCTGGTCTCAAACTCACAATGATCCTCCTGCCTCAGCCTCCTGAGTGCTGGGCTTACAGGCATGTACTACCATGCCTGGCTAAAATTTTGTTTTGGTACTGGGAACTGAATTCAAGACTTGCGCTTGCCAGGCAGACATTGTGTTGCTGAGCTATACCCCTGGCCCAAATATCAACTTGCCGTAACAGCGTTTGTTGAAAAACGTTTTCCTCATTGTATAGTATTGGTAACTCCTGTTGAATATCACTAAAAATATAGTAAGTTTATAATTAATTATTGGAAAATATATGTCTCAATAAAATTTTTGAAAGGATTTTCACACTAGGTTTTATGAATTACTTGCTTATAATTTATTGTTTTTGATTGTTTACTTTGATTTTGTTTATTTTTGTTTTTGTTTACTTTTGTCTTGGTAATCATGTAGCAAATAAGCAGATGATTTTGTAATTGTGCATAAACTTGTATAAGAATCCTTAAAAGATTTGTTCAAACAGATAACTGGGACTTAACCCCAGAATTTTATGATTTAGGAAGTCTAGTACTGTTCTGGGGCCACATGTTGGAAACTGCCCACTTCCCATGCTTGGGAATTTCTCAGATGAGAATATAACTTACCTTCTGTTTTCAAATGTAAAATAAAATTTTATGAATGCTATACTTAATAATTACCAAAGTAGACATAGCATTATACTTTACAGACCAATATTTATCATTTACATTTCTTCAATTTTATTTTATATTTCATAACCATTAATTTTCTAGTTCTCCAGTATTTTCATAACACCACCCCCTAAACTTAATCTTTATACCCAAACACTGAAAGGGGAAATATCCTTGATGAACATTTAGAGGTTTGCCTTATTAAGGAAAAAAAAAGTGCTATGAATCACATCCAATCAATACACTCTGAGTTGTTTGCATTGTTTTCCTTGAATAGGCAAAACTTTAGTGACTGCTTCTCTTCAACTTGGGTTTGTGATTCCTGATGCATATTAGAATGAGCTAGAGCTTTTCTGTTTCTAAGCTTGGACTTTGCTACCGGAAGTCCTGGCTTTATCGCACTGAAAGCTGCCCAGCCTTGAACCTGTTTTTAAAGATTCTCAGGTAATTTCATTGTGGTGCTAGGGCCAAGGACTACTATTCTCTGTGCATCTTTGCTGGGTCTGAACTTGTCCAAATATATGTATGTATGTGTATATATATATATATATATATATATATATATAGGCATACAGTGTCGTTAGAGCATTTGCAATAGCAAAATATGTCGCACTAGGTTTTTCTCTGAAACACACACACACCCTGGCAAAGATGCTTGTCTTTTAATTGCCAAGGAAGAGAGAAATGGGATATTAAAAAACAAGCTTCATTGAAGGGATCAGGATGGAAGCTCATTCCTTATCCTTAATAGAGTCTCTGCGTTACTTGTTTCCTTTGTTTAAATTCTGGCATTGAAGAAATATTGAGAGTTGAAACATTAGGACAGATTAATACATGAAAAGAAAAACACACAAGTGTCTATTTTCTATTTAAAGAAGAATGAGAATCAAGTCTAATCGTTTTAATCAGCAGCAGTGTTCCAGTGCAAATGTTTCATTTTGAGTTTGAGAAGTGATCGACTAGCAACAAATGCAGAAGTTTTGTTGCTGTTATCTGTCCTGGGAAGCAGAAGTGACTTTATGATTTAAGCTGAAAAAATAAGGGTACTGTTTAAACTGTGTAGGAGCGGGTGTGGCCTGGTGGCTAGGGTTGGACTGTATGCAGCTCTGGTCTAGCCCCTCATATATCTGATGCAAGAATATTAATATTCGCTTACTCTTGCAAACAAACCTACCTCTTTTGCCTGTCACATTTCTTGGCATTCTATGTCTCACTCGAGTAAAAATTTTAATCTTGCCTGGGAGGTAAAGGAAGGTGTGTGTGTGTGTGTGTGTGTGAGTGTGTGTGATTCATCTCTTATAACTTTTTATTTTTTTGGTACCAGGGATTAAACTCACGATCTTGCAATTACCAGGCAAGTGCTTGAGCTGCTGAGCTAAATTCCCAGCCCCATCTCCTATAACTTTTACCCAGAGCGTTGGTTATGTTAAGGTTTATGACCTAAGCACATTCCTTGTTTGAAAGCGACTTGATGAACAGGACACAGGACAGCGCAGTGTAGGTGGGCAGGGAGAAAATTCAGAACCATGGATGTCCACTTGGGGAGAACATGCTCTTACACATTGGGGTTGAGAGTGGAGGAAGAGGATGAGCAAAAGGACCTGAAGATTACTCTAGACCACTCTGATCACTTTTTCCAAGTAATTAGCTTTACCAGAAAATAGTAAATCTGGAAGAAACTGTCAGATCACCTGTTCTATTTGCTACAACTTACATATAAGAAAACAGCCCACGGAGGGGATGTGGGTTAGCGAGGGACACTTGGCTGTCCAATTTGGTAGCACGGAAGGAATTTAGGGTCAGAACTGGCTTTAGCGTCTGACTGTGTTCCTAAAGATGCATGGTTCTTTGACCCTCTTCCAAATGGGAAATAAATTAAAAAAAGGTGAAACATGATTTACAAAAAGACAATGAACTATATCAAAGATTCTATCTAACTCATTAATGAATGGTTTAGTAAGAAGATAGATCTGGTTCTGAAAGAATTTGAGGAGCTGAGAGGTATATAGTCAGTCAAAGGAATGCAGAAATAAATTTGCTAAAAGATAAAAATCGGTTCTCATCCTAGAGGCTAATGAAATTGTAACCCTGGGGACAGAAATTCACAAGTTAAACTATTTTCACAATGTTCTCTGATAAGTAGTCAATGAAAAAATCAAAGTCTCAGATAATCAAATAATCTATAAGTATATTAAACAGTGACATTGAAAAGGCATTGGAAGTTTAAGATAAAGAGTTAGTATAAGGTTATAATGAAAAAAAGCCGTATCTCAGGTGTTCCCCAGTGTATTTATGTTGTAGGACCATGTGCTATATGAACCTCCATGGGGCTTTGATTCCCAGAGAGTCCATTATGTATACACTGCAAGAGAAAGTTGTCCTTGGAAACAAAAAATCTCTTTCTATCAACCCTTTATATATCAACCAACCAAACAGGTGAGGATTTGAAATCCCAGGCCCAGGACAGGATAGTTCATCACTAGAGGCCAAAGAAAACAGATCCTTGCTGATTTAGCCAAGAAACGGTAGCAATCAGTCAGCAAATTAAAGCTTTAGAGCAGAGAGCAGTGGGGTTGGGTGACAATGGCTTGGCCCTTCCTTCTGAGGGGAGGGACAGTGCCTGAAATGGGTTCATCCCCTTCCTGTCCACCCACTTTGGCGCTTCTCCAAGGTCAGGCTTGGCCATGGGTTGACTCAGCCCCATTCAAGGATCTTTTGGGACTGGCTGCTCCTGAATGGTCTCTGTTGCATTTCAAATGTTTTAGTTATTTGTTTCAGCAATAGGCTTTGTTTCCTGGTTCTGAGGCTGATGGTGACGCCACTGAACACTGTTTGCAAATACTTCGGGGTTTATCTTTCACACAGCTCCTGTCTGCCCCTGAGCTGAACCATGTACTCTCTGCCTCACATATCTGCAGAGATTACAGAGCAGAGAGTCATACATTAACCCTTAGATTTCCCCAGGTCCAGGTCTTTGCCCAGGTCCAGGAGTGTTGGGGAACAGGTTCCTGTCTGTGCCTTTCACCCTCACCCCAGGACTCCCATCTCTCACCCCCTCCAGCCTCCCACATGGATGATTCAGGGCAAAGAGTAAATGACTGACAGGTTTTAATTTCTTAACCACTGCAGAGACTTAATTTTTAACAAACCTATTTTTTTTGAATAAGAAAAGTCTTTATTCATTATTGAAGGCTTAGGAACTACAGAAATATATTAAGAAATTAAAAATCACCTAAAATACCACTATCCAGATATTAAAAAATTTAATATTTTACTGTATCTGCTTTCAGAAATACTTTTAAAAAGCTGACATTGTATTGTTTTATTAACTTTTTAATTGTGATTAAAGCTAGGTATAATATTAGGAGAATAGAGTCTTTTTTTTTTTCTTTTGGAGGAGCTGGATATGCAGAAAATGGTGGTAAATGGGAAGGGAACTGGGGAATTGGAGCCTATGGATACCCATGAACTCACATCCTAGAATTATTTCCATCCAATGAAACAACCCTCCAGCTACATGTTGGGCTCACAGAGATGACGTCTTAGTGAGCAAGGGTTTTGGAGCTATTTACATTACCACGTGTATAGGAAGAAGGTGGCTGATCGGCACCATCTCTCCAGTTTGAATATGTACTACAGACTTCCCCAGTTTTGTACATAGGCCTTTTGCCTACTGTTACCCAAGCTATTCTGTCTTCCATGGGCAGATTCTACCTTAAATGTGTGTCCTGAGAGTCAGCATCTCACAAGATCTGGCCATGTTGGAACTCAGGGCGCTGAGCAAGAAAGCAACCCGCCTGCCTTCCTGGTAAGCAGCCATGGTTTGAGCGAGTGGCAGGCGAGCCAGGAAGAGAACCAGTCAGCGTCTCCCATGAGCCTACCCCTGTGCAAGTTTAGAATCAAACATCCCATCCTCCTCGCCCCTTCCTCCTCCAGCAACTGGGAGCCAGAGGTCTGAGTATCTCTTGGGAGGATGACGGTATGCAATAGAGCAAATATGGGGGATTTCCTTCTGTCTTGTGCTTGAAGGCCAATATTGTTTTCATTGTTTTGCTTTGTTCTGATTATTTTGTTCTATTCAATATTCTGTTTTTATTGGTTTTATAGTGTTCTGTTTGTAGTTCGATTTTGCTACACCTGATTGAATGGACAACTATTGTGAAGATAACAAGATATACTATGGCACCTATTATTGTTATCCCAGCATCCTTCTCTGAAGTTCTGTACGAATATCACTGCATTGTCTTGATTGGCTTTGTTCTGTCTTGTTTTTGTTGTATTTTACTATCTCTAAAATAAAAAATAATATATCCTGAATCTGATCACTACTTCTTATCCTTGTTGCTATCTCCTTGACTGCTCCCCATTATTTGCACCTGCGTGAGTTTAATTAATACTTGTGGGAATAAAGACCAACTGGATGCAAATCGACAGTTTTCATTTAGAGCTTGCTTTAGGGAGGGAGTTAGCCATACTTTACCAAACTTATATAGATCTGACTTATCTTTATCATCAGAATTTTGGCAGAGATTGGAAGGCAGGCAGAGGAATGGGGAAGATGCAGAGTGAAAGAAAAGGAGCTTCAGGTGGGTTCTGATTTGTGGCGAAGCCAAGTAGGGATAGACTAAAAGCAAGGTATCCACTGTGATTGGATAAAGGTACACAGTTAGTTTTTCCTGGTTGGATTTAAATAGGAAGCAGGAACAAGATACTATGAAGCTATCAGTTTTTAATCAGGTTCTGTTTTCTGGGTGCTGATTGTTACAGGGGTTATTGCTTGACTTCTGGGTAGTTTGCTTCTCTAGTAAATACCAGCTCAGTGGTCTGACTTTCTGCAAATCTGGCTCTCTGGACTGGTTCCTGAAGACGACGGGTTGGTTTTCTGGGCTGGCTACAGACTGTGGTTAGAATTCTACTTTTATTTATGAGATAGAGTTACATATTTCATGTCTCGTGCTGTACTCAGAGTTCGATGGTCCCTTTGATGAACGCTGATACCGACTTGATTGTGAAGTAGCTACTATTACAGTTAGCCCCACTTCACCTGGGGGGAACCCGAGAGTCAGAGAGGTTAAACACTCTTCCTGTGATCACACAGTTAGCAAGGAGAAGAGCTGGCTCTAAACTTCGGCAGTTTCAATCCAGAATTCACTGACTGCTTCTCTCAGCTGCTGAGGACTGGGCTCATCCAGTCCTTGCTAATGTGCTAGCAGGGAAGAACCAACAATGGAACTGCCCCACCAGACAAAGTTACAGTTTGCCCTGCTAACTCATGCCCTAGGAAGCCAGTCCATTCTGTAATATCTAACTTATGTCTACTAACATTTCAGCAAAGAGTCTATTTGTCTCTCTGTCCTTTTAAATACCCAAATGGGCTGTGAGGTACACAGAAGTGAGTCTGACTGAAGAGAACAGAATGTGCTGTGAAATCTTTGGATTTCACATGCTTCGGAGTCAGACTGCCTAGATTTGAGTCTTAGCTCTTCCACTTGGCAGCTCAAGACCATCCTTCAATTGACCTAAGTCTCAGTTTCCAAATCAATCAATCAATCTATCTATCTGTCTATCTAGTCTATCTGGTGCTTTATTAAATACTACTTACCCTATGAGTATGAAGATTGAAATAATAGTTATAAAGCAATCGTAATGCCAGGACAGATGGTAAGTGCTCAATGTAAATTACAATGCAAATCTCTTAGAACATGCTTTCCTGTGGTTTTAACTAACATAATATGGAAAGTGGGAATTTGCATTATTGATAGTTCAGGCAAGAAGAAAAACTCATACATAGTGTTTTACTCTTTAAAAAAATTGTTCAGGAAAAGTGAAGACTTTTTAGAAAAGTTGCCAGAAAGTGGCATTTCTCCTCATTCTCACCCTGCCTCCATGCATCCTTGCCACCCCCACGCATTATTCATTTTTGAGATCCTCCAATGATTATGCAGGAAAAGAACTGAAAGCAGTTTTAATTTACTGATTCAATCGAACAATTGTTCTTTGTTATCCAAATAAACACACAATACATTAAGGACTTCAAATCCTATTTTATTTTTCTTCTTTGGGTCACAGTTCTTGCAATAAGTAGAAGCCTGATAAATAGTCCTCGGCTGGAGGAATTGTACAGGGATGCCTAGTCTTTTGTGTGTTGAAATAATAGCATATCAAGGGCCTTCTGCTAGTTGGGTACAAAGCACAATGGAATAATTTAAATTGTCAAGTGAAAAGTAGAAAGAGACCCACATCTCTGTCTCAGTGGTATCATCCCATTATTAGGGAGGCTGGAGAATTTGGCACAAAGGAAAGAGTAGTGGCTTTGTGGCAAGGAAGAGGCTGGAAGTCCTGGGTGGCCAGAAAGGAGTCCTATATCATGGCCATAGGAAGAGTGGCAGAGAATGTGGGTGCAGATGTGGGAAAGTGGAGGCTTGGGAAAGGTCTTATCTGATTGCCTTATTTTCTTAATGATTTAGAGAAGCAAAGTCAGTGGCTGAAAATAGAATTGGGAGACTGAAGTATGAAAAGAGCAAATGGCATACAAAATTCACCTTGGAGGGTGAAAGTGTGAATGCACTGATGTTAGGAACCATTTGAGGTCCACCAGCATCACATTGCATGACCCATTTGGTATGGTTGTGCTTTTTCAGGATACAGGTAAGAGCATGCAGAGCTTGGCTTTAACTGAGAAAGGTGTGGTTTAGACAATGAGTTTGACAAAGAGAGATGTGGACAAGAGGGAGGAATGCTAACAGCGGACCAGAGAATCTGAACCACGTTAGCATTGCCAGTGATGACGTGGCGTGGGGAAGAAGGGGCTGTGAAGTGGCTGGAGGTAGGAACCGTGGATCATAGGTCACTAGTGGGTTGAAGGATCACAGGGGTCAGAGTGCTAGCGGGAGATCACTGGGAGTATGGAGGCGTTGCTTGGATAGTGGGATGCTTCAAACTGAGCTTTCACAGGGATTGGAAATAACAAGGTCTTGAGTCCAGTGAGGCCATGAGAGCGAGTGGCCACAGAGAGATGGAGACCATTTTCACTGGAGCTGAGGAAATCAAGGAACTAAAAAAAAGGATATTGGAAATATCAAGAGTGTAGACCTTGAAATCACCAATAATTAAGACAAAAGTGGTTTAAAAGGAGCAACAGTGATCTGGGAGGTAAATAATCAAGGAAGGAAGGGAAGGCATGATCTTGGGAATGGAGCTGTAAAGAAGGGTGGTATGTGGTATAACTGGATGACACAGGGCTAGAAGATGTAGGAGTTGTACACAGAAAAAACAAAGGAAAGTTGTTTGGACAAAAGGAAGAAGGATGCTATTTCACCTCTAGAGCTAGTGGGTAGAAGAGAGCAGAGCCCTCACTTGAGGAGCCTTCAAGGAAGTCACATCCTTGGGGCAGAGTTGGGATTCTGTTTACAGGTCCTGAGGGGACATTCAGTGAACAGGTTTCACAGGAAATGATAAAACGGTACCCAGGAAATGGAATGGGAATACACTTGTTGCTCTGAGAAGGGACACGGGGGAGATCTGTCTTGCCTGGAAAGGAGGCAACTGTTGATCTGATCATCAAGAATGGCAGGCAGAAGGAAGGAAGGGGAGAAGGGAGAGAGTGGACAAAGGTGTGGCAGCAAGGTAGGATTGGGGAATTGGAAATTGGTGAGAACAGAAGAGGAAGGGTGAGAGCCTGGCCTGGGAGGGGGACAGCTGTGGCCCCATGATAAAGTCCTTAAGTGCCACATTTGGAATGGGAATTTTTTTCTTGGAGTGATTATGAGCCATTGAAGGAAGAAAGTCACTGAGTTTTTTCTTAAATTTAGCAAAATCACCATTCTCTGACTTGCATTTGTGCATTGATTTATGCATCTATGACTGTGCACGTGTCTATAGCAGTTTATATGAAGCCAAATAAGAGACTGACTCAAGTTGTTCCATTGTAGATTGCTTTGGCATCAAAACAGTTATCAGTGTTTTACAAATACTATATTTTTTTATACTGTCATTACTATCTCTACCTTTAAAATATATTTTTTGTTAGTATATGTCTGCAATATATAATTGATACATTCATTGTGGAAAGTTGTTACACGTGCATATTGTATCTTAATCTTTTTTATTAGCCTTTTTTGGGGAGAGTACCAGGGATTAAACTCATGACCTTGTGCTTGCCAGGCAGGTGCTTAGGCCACTGAGTTAATCTCCAGCCACTTATTAGCCCTTTTTGTCTCCTCCTCCCTCTATCCCTCCCTTCCTGTGCCTCCTTCCTATTGCAAAAGATCTACCTCCCTGTTTCTTATAATCCAGAGGTGGTGAATCTGGGGCATGCATGCCATAGCTGACTGTTTATCACTGAAAGCTCTAAAACATTTGTCATCACTGCCCTAATCTGTTTTTTACTTTAATCTTTATTTACATTTAGAGTTTCTCATATAAGAGAAACCATGTGATATTTAACCTTCAGTGTCTATTTTATTTCAGCTAGCATTATGCACTCGAGGTATATCCATTTTCTTACCAATTGCACAAATTTATCCTCCTTTATAGTTGAGTAGTACTTCACTGTGTACAGATGTCACACTATCTTTATCCATTCATCTGTCCATAGCCAGACAAGCTGCTTCAAGATCTGGCTATTATGGGTTGGGCTTTTATAGGAGTGCATGTATCACTGTAATATGAAAATTTCTATGTAATATAATTCCTAGTTCTAGGTTTTTGAGTTTTACTTATTTTATTTTTCAGCAGAGGAAGTATTTCTGTTTTAATATCTAGGTTTTTGATTCATTTGGATTTGATTTAAGTAAAGGTGGGAGATACGGGTCTAAATTCAGTCTTCTGCATGTGAATAACCAGTTCTCCCAGCTCCCTGTGTTAACGAGGCTATCTGCTCTCTAGTACATATTTTTTGCCCCTTTATCAGAAATGGCTGAATGTGCCTACGGTTGCTTCTGCATCCTCTATTCTGTTCCACAGCTCTTCCTGTCTGTTTATGTATTAGTACCATGCTTTTAAAAAAAAATCTCTATATTTTTGTAATATAATGTGAAATCAGGGTGTGTTAGCTCCTGCTTCGTTTGCTGGTGTTACCCGTGATTGCTTTGGCTTTTCTGAGACTTATCTGGTTCCATATACATTTCAGGATTGTTCTTTTCTAGTTCTGTGATGAATGCTGTTGGTATTATTACTGGAATTGCATTACATCTATATATAATTTTTGGTAGTGTGACCACTTTGACAATTTTGATTCTGCTATGCAGGAACAGGAGATATCTTTCCATGGTTTAGTGTCTTTTTAGATCTCTAGTTTCAGAGACTATAGTTTTCATTAGAGAAAGGAGATTGAAGAGGATATCAGAAAATGGAAAGATATTCCTTGCTCTTGGACAGGAAGAACCAACATCATGAAAATAGCCATACTCCCCAAACTGTTAAATAGATTTAATGCAATTCCCATCAAAATACTATTAATCTACCTCAGGACACTGTTCTGAAAATTCATCTGGAAGCAGACAAGACCTAGAATACCAAACACAATCCTAGGCAACAAAGGCAAGGCAGGAGGCATCACAATCCCTGACTTAAAATTATAGTACAAAGCTACTGTGAAAAAACCAACATGGAATTGGCAAAACAAAACAAGACAAAACAACAGACCTGAGGGTTACTGGGACAGAACAGGAAATGCAGACACAACTATAAACACACTCAGCCACATTATGTGAAAAAAAAATAAGCTCCCTCCATTTAAAGACCCAATCCAAAAGTAGGACTCTGAGATGAAAACATGCTTATCAGATGAAAAAGTACAAGCAACAAATAAATATATGAAAAATGTTCAACAACATTTTGGTATAGGGGAATGAAACTCCCAACCTACTATGTCTGGTACAAGCTCATGTTCTCTAAAATCGAAGAATGAATTTTAGGAACAACGGAGGTTAAGAGCAGAATATATTTATTGAGAGAGAGAAAGCTTCTGTCTGAGAGAGACAGAAGGGGACCCAAGTGAGTTGCCCAGGACTCTGTCTTTTCCAGGGACTTTTGTAGAGTTAAATCATGGGTTCAAGGTGGGGGAAGACTGGGAACTCACAAAGCAGATGAGCATAAGGTGGGACATAACTATAGTTAGCCAATAAAATCAATAGTTCAGGTAAAACTGATTACATTAGGGACAAATGGGAAAGCAAGTCACTGTAGCAAGCTGGCATTCTTAGAGTTGTCACCTTTCCCCTAGAGGGATGGGATAATGAATGACTCCAGGATGAGGGGGAACTAATTAGAATATCAGCCCCCAGGATATGGATGCATTTGTTTGATCCTTTGTCTTGAGGCCTGGCTCACAGCAGGAGGTGTCTGCCCCTCCCCACAGTTGCCAGGTATCTGCACTGGCTCCAATGAGGACCTAGCCCTGTCTCACTGCCTATAATATTTTTAACTAACTCAACTGCCTGCAACAATTTCACTCAAGAGATGCAAATTAAAACAACTGTGAGATTCTATCTCATCCCAAAGAGAATGACCATTATCAAGAAAGCAACCTTGTCTTGTGTGGTGGCGCACACCTGTAATCCCAGCCTTGGGAGGCTGAGCCAGGAGGATCATTATGAGTTTGAGGCCAACCTGGCCTACAAAGTGAGTTCAAGGCTAGCCTGAACTGCATAGGGAAACCCTGTCCCCAAAAGACAAAAGACAGACAGATAGGCAGACAGAGAAAGAGAGATAGAGAGAATGAAGGAACAGAATCAACCAATAACAAGTGCTGGCCAAGCTGTGGGAAAAAAAGGAAAACTTCTCCACTGTTGGTTAGAGTGTAGACTGGTGCATCCATTGTGGAAATTTCTCAAAAAACTAGGGCTAGAGGTTTTATTCAACCCAGCTATTCCCCTTGTTGGTATCTTCCCCAAAGAGGTAAAAGTACCATACCACAGTGATAGATGCACAGTTAGGTTTGTTGTGGCACAGTTTGTAATAGCTAAGTCTTGGAAACAGCCCAAATACTCATCAGCTGCTGGACGGATAAAGAAGATGTGTTTTTTCTATACAGTGGAATACTACTCAGCCATAAAGAAAGATAAACTTGAGACATTTCTAGCTAAATGAATGAACTTTGTGGCCATATCCTTACATGAAATAAAGCAGTCCTGTATGTGTAAATACTGTGATTTTTCTGTGGAATGAGAAACTGAAAGTGTAAGTAAGGACCAAAGCATATAATAGATATTGTGAAATAGGAAGAAAATATTCAAATGAGAAGGGAGGGCAGAAGAGGAAAGGAAGGAAAGGAAAAAAATGAGAAAAGAAGGAAAAAATGGAAACAAAAATTTTATAAATAAGGAGGTAAACAAGGGTTGAAGGATGGATAGGAGAATAGCAAAAATAAGAATCAAGTTTTATCATGTGCAGGTACAAATTCCCTATGATAAATGTGATTGTTATGTATACTTAACATCTCCCTATAAACATAATTAGAGAAAAATAAAAATAAAAAGGAGAACTTTATTATGTACATCTACAATATTTCCTGTGTCAATGTGTTTGTAGGCTGGTTCCATATCTTACCTACTGTGAATTGGGCTACAATAAATATGGTTGTGCAAATATCTATAATATTGACTTTAGTGCTCTTGGGAATGTGCTGAGAAGAGATAGACAAGATCTGTGCCATGTGTTATATGCATTTGCAGTTTTGTTTGCTATACTGTTACATTTTTACCAACATTATATACAAATTTCTCTTTCTATACATTCTCTCTAGGTTGTTATTTTTGATAACAACCATTCTAACTGGAGTAAGGTGTTATTGCATTGTTACTTTGTCTTGCATTTTGCTGATAGGTAATGATACTAAGCAAGTTTCATGTATTTATTGCCCATCTGTATTTTTTCCATTGAGAAGGATTCATTTGATCACTTTGCATTTTTAATTCAACTACTGCTCTGCTATTATTATTTTTTTGAGTTCATTATAAATTTTGGACATAAACCTTCGGTGAGATGAACAGCTGGCAGTTTCACTCTGTAGATTGTCTCTTCACTCTGCTCCTTTTGCTGCTTAGAAGCTTTTAATTGGATGTAATCTTATTTGTGAGGTATTAGATTCATGATCACCTGGGTTCCTCTGCATATCTAGACAGACCTGTGTTCACAGTAGAGTGAATTGTCAACTTGTTCCGTCAGCCATGTCCTGCTCTTTCAGGCTGTTTTCGCTGCCATCTCCCTTGCTTTGCTTTTTTCCCTGTACTTTGGTGTTCTTGTCTTCTATCATGCCCCCTCCTCTGTTACAAAAGTATACTGAATTTAGGGGTGATAAAAAGACATTTTTGATGTACTCTTAGATATCCTTGGGTTTTTGGACACCTGATATATCTGTTGAATAATGTCATAATTCTGAACTTCTGTGCTATGGCGATAACTGTCCTTTATTTGTATATGAAAATAGCCCTAATATTGTTGCCTTGTGTATTTTAACTCAGATCCTTTACAATGAGACCCTAACTGAATGTTTTTGCCTTCCAGGGAACTAACATGGCCATCTCTGGTTTAATTTAAGAGAGATCTATTTAGATTTCATCTTCTCAGTTGTGTGCAGAAATCCACCCAGGTATATGCCCTTTAAAAGGCAGAGGTATAATAAAGGACATATGGCTCCCAAGCATTTGGCTGAGGCTTGGGGAGACAAAGTGAGCTAGACTGAAGGCCAAAAGCTCTCAATTTCAAGTCAACAAGGGTTCATTTAAAACCTGAGAAAGCAGAATCAAGCAGGAAAATCTAGAACATAAAATCTGTAGGAGAATCTGCCCAAATAGATTCTCAAATTGTAGTTGTCGTTCCTGTGCAATAAGAGAAAAATGTGATTCAGTGTACATGTTGCTGATCTTTAATTTTTTGAGGGTGACATTTAGAGCTCTTGTTTGCCTTGAAATGTACTTAATAGCACTAAAAATGGTTTATTAAGGAACAGGATTGTAAAGAACAAACATTCATGCTCTTCTGGGCTCACCACCTAAGGAGGAGGAGGAGGAGGAGGAGGAGGAGGAGAATTGTACCTCAGCTGCCAACCTCTGCAGAGCTCCTCGGAATGGTGGTCACACTGGGAGACCACACTGGCAAAAGAGAGGAAAGAGGTTGTGATCCTATAAGGGAGGGCCTGAGGCTACCAGGGTGGGCAGACTGGGGTGGGACGCAGTGGAGAGGGCTGTGGAGGAGAATGGCTGCTGTGCACTGAGCACCTCTGTGGAGAGGGCGGTGTGGATGGTCATGGAGGATTCTTAGGTTCAATGTTAGTCTATTTTTCTGCTGTTGACATCTGGAGATAGCGCCACGTGGTGAGATGGGGCAAGCAGCAAGCATACCAGCTCAGGTTGCTCTTCCTCATTTAATAAAATCATAAATGCCACGACGCCCTCACCCTCATGATATCTCCTAACCCTAATTATTTTCCAGTGACTCACCTCTAAATACCATCAGCATATGAATTTGAGATTTTCCAACACACAAACTTTGGGGGACACATTCTGACTGTAGCATACATGTGTGCTTTATTTTCTAGGTATAGCAGAATTTCCCTTCTGCACTCTTCGCGATACTTTTTCTGGATCCTTTGTTACTCTTTGAGGCTTTTGACACAAATTTGTGACCAGATAGGGATCCTAGTTCCAGTTGGGTTATGCTAATTTTCTTTTAATTATGCATATTCTAGATTTTGACCTTTAAAAATTGGTATAGCTTTCAATTGGTATACCTTTTTCACAGTTGTTCTTTTCTTTCCTAATTAGGTTAAATTTGCTGCTGGAGGGCTTATTAGTGATGCATTCTGGTGCTGGCCATGTCTCCTGGAAAGGGTTTCCTATGTCACCAGTGACAATTTAAGGTACTCGGACCCAAGAGCAGACTTCTTTGGGTCTCTGCACACAGCTGTCAGCCGCGTGTCTGAATGCTGGCCTGCCTCGCCTAGCATAAATTTGCAAATAATTTACAAATCATGACAGCAACTCAGAGCCACACTGACAAAGAAACAACAGGTATTATTAAATTCGTGGTCATTTGTATTCCTTGGTGCAGCTAGATATGCTTTGCTGTTCATAGAAGAGTTAATTGTCAAATTGCTCCATTTCTCACTTCCTGCCGTTTCAGGCTCTGTTTGTTGCCATTGGAGAGAGGATTTGTCTTACTCTGCTTTGTGTTCTGACAATAAAACCATAGATAACTTGAGTAGAAATTTATTTGGCTTGTGGTTCTAGAGGCTGGAAAGTCCAAGATCCAGGGACTGTCTCTCGTGAGAGCCTTCTGGCTGCATCTTCCATGGCAGAAAGGCAGAAGGGCCAGAGCGCATATGTATAAGGGGGGGGGACAAGGGGACTGAACTCCTTTTATCAGGAACTTACTAACAGGATTAACTTATGCATGAGGGCAGAGCCCATGGGACCTGAACTCTGCCCAGAGGTCACACTTCTCAACAATGCTGTAGCGTGGATTACATTTCTACTGCATGATCTCAGGAGGTCTAGTCAGCCCATAACAGTGTCTGAGAAGAGAGGCATTTGGGTCATGATGAGAAAAGAAATACCTTCTTGGGATAGTTGTCAAAGGCATAATGATAATAATGAGAGATTGATATATACACACAAATTCATGTAAGCACAGTTTCACTGACTCTTCTAGTGGAACTTAGGAGGTAAAAGTTCTACATTTTTCTAGTGAGGAAATGGGTTATGAAAAATTAAACAGTTTGCCTAAGGTTACTCAAATGATGAGTGGCAGGACAGGGGTTTGAGCTACTCTTCTGCTACCTGCTTTGAACCCTTATGCCATGGTACACCTTCTCCGTGAGGACCGGGAGGGCTGGGTTCTCATCAGCTCCCTTACCCAGGTTCCAGTTTTCTTCAGTGTGAAGTGGAACTTGGATATAATGTAGGAAGTCTATCCTTGCTGTATGAATCAGTGACTCAAATGTTTATCCTTCGTATTTCTTGGCATGCTGATTTTATGACAGGAGAGAAGGGATTCCTGTAGAAACTGGGAGCCGGCACTAGTGAGAAGGACAAGGAGTGTGTAAGTACTTTGTTGTAATACTGTTGGCAGGGTGGTAGGCAGGGGTGATGTTCAAAAGATTTAGTAATTTGGTAATATATGTTAAAATAGAAAGTCATTGTTGTAGTCAGGCGTTACAGGCAGAACAATTACATACAGGACACAGAATGTACGGTATTATTTTATGATGGTCACTCAGAGTTAAATACAAGAAAGTGAAGCAAATCTGTCCACAACACTAAAGACCCAGAATATTCAGCCAAGGGCCTGGATTCCACAGCAGTGTCCTGCAGTCCAGCTGAAGGCCTAGAGTCCATGACAATGCCTCCCATGAGTCCAAAAAAAAAAGTCTAGAGCCCATGACAAGGACTCATGCCAGTCTGTTTTATGGATCTGTGCTGGGAAGACCCAAAGGTCAGTGGTGGAAGTTGGAAAGTCTATGCCAGTGGGGTGAAGGGTCTGTGCCAGTAGGTTGAAGGTTCTATACGGGACCCAAAAAGCAGCGCTCAAGATAGGGACCAGGGTTGTCCTTAAGAGTACCACAGTCATCCTAAGCAACAATGAGGTCCCGAGCTCCTCCAATGATGAGAACATGCCAGGAAGCCAGAATGACAAGCTTCTCTTGGAGATTAAACAGCACACATCTTCCCTTATGGAGCCAGGAAGTGATGCTTAATGTAAGGAGCAGAGCTCCCCCACAGTGAACCACAGCCACTCTCAGAGACAAGGTCCCGAGCTCCTCTGATGATAATGGCCGAATTCATATCAGGGAAGCCAGCATGACAAATTCTTCCAGGACAACCAATGGCTCTCAACAAGGACACTTAGGAGAACTCACAACACCCTGCTCTTTCTCTCCATGTCTCCCTTTATGTTGACAACTTTCCTCAGGTGGGCCATCTACACTTAGCAACACACTGATTTAATTCAGCTGGTGTTAAGTTGACCATCAGTTTTTAATCCGTAAGAGTCATGTCCAACTATATTTGAAAACTTTTGTTCTGTATCTAATACCTGAAACTTTGGCAAGTGAGTGGTGTTAGTTGTGGTACATATCACTGATAAAATCATTATAACTTCCAAGTCACTGATTGAGTTTTAGGTTTCACTGATGCCCTCTTTTAATGTGGCTGCTTCTGGCCGAATGATGTCTGTTGGAGCCATGCTTTGACAGGTGGTACTATATCAAAGCAGGGGTGGTAAAGTGCTGCTTGTAGAGCCAGGGGCTTTACACCCTGGATACTAGTAGATCCCGTGTGGTCTTGGCAAGAGGTCAAGAGGCAGGCTGACTACAGTGCTTGTCTGCACTGCTTGCTGGTGGTGAGCATTACTGCCACCATCATTGTCACATCGATGGTCCAAAAGGGCAGTTTATCCATACAGCCACTACCCTGAGGACCATTACTGGCTTTGGTTACTGAAGCCAGGCAGGGTTAGTGGGTGACTTGTAGTTTCAGTAAGTGGCGATACCTTTTCACTACTCCACTTGAAGCAATTTAACAATTGACTTGATGTATTAGATTGCATTACTGTTCTCAGATCTTTATTCCCTCCTCTGTCCTGTGCTCTCACAGTGCATTAGAGGAAGAAAAGTGTATTTCTACAATTCACTGGCTTAGTCATGTGACTTATTTTGACCAATGGGAAATGGACAGAATTAACAATTTTTGAGGTCTTTCTGAAAAGTGGCTGCTCCAGATTGCCACTCCCTCCTTAGTTTGGGTTCCTGATAGACAGCTGGATGCAGAAGCAGACCTACAGCTGGAGCTACACGTAGCTGCCTTACCACACCAAGCAATCTGAAGTCCTTTGAGCAAGCAAATAAATGCTGCGTATTAGAAGGTTTGAAATATATTGTTATGAAATATATTGTTATGCAGAAATGTAGCTCACTGACACACAATGTTGACTTAGGACCCAACAGAATAAGAACTGAAAATGGGTTCTGCATGGTCTCGTGTTGTTATAGTTGTTGCTTTGATGCCTGAGGATCACCTGGGAGGAGGCAGAGAGGGAAGGAAGAGATGCCCACTGGCTATCAAAGGAAATGAAGAGACTAATTAGCTTGGAGAGAAACGTAAAGCATCAGTGCCGGGGAAGACATACAGGGTGTTGATGTATAGGTCTTTCTTCCTATCTGGAGCTTGTAAATCCCCTCTCGTGAATGCTCTTGCATTTTGCTGAAAGAAAGTCTACTGGTCCAGCCCTGTGGGACAATTTGACAAAGTATATAGAAGTGTTAAAGCACACACTACCTGCCTTGAACTCAGTTTCTACTTTTTACAAATGTATCCCAGGTGAGAAATATCATACAAGAATAGTTTTCCTTTATTTTACAATGTAGAAACCTGAAAATAGTCAACTGTAGCTAACAATAATTACTGAAGCAAATTGATATATGTATTCAATGAGATGCTCTATAGGTGTAACAAGGAAATTGTAAATGAGTATTTATTGAAAAATAAACACATTGGAGACAGAAAATTTTAAAAAATGATATTAAACAGCATATTTATTTTACTTTTAAAAGTTACTGAAATTGTATACATTTATGGGGAACTGTTTGATCATTCAGTATGTGTGTATAATGTATAATGAACAAATCAGAATAATTAACATTTCTAGATCTTTACACTTACTATTCATTTTAAAGAGAATAAAAAAGAAAGCAGTAAAATGAAACAAAACAAAACAATGAGAATGATTTTGGGTTTCAAAAACAAGACAGTAGGAAATCAACAATAGTTACTCTACTGCACATGGTTATCCTCTCAAATAACTGCTCCGACTACCAGACATAAGCATGCAAAGTTAATCAGACAATATAAGCCCTAAGTTTTTTTTTTTTTTACTTCAATTGCTATCATTTCAGAAATTTCATGTGTGTGGCTTCTAGTTTCTCTTGTGTCTGTGTCTCCTGGACTTGTTCTGGGAGAGCTGAGGTCTGAGATGTACCTTGCTGCTTTGTCTTCACATTTTCCTGTGTTCCTCGGAATTGGCCGGTTGCAGAGTCCCAGGTGCTTCCCGCACTGGCTGCCCATCCCTCAGTGCAGGGGATTGGGCTGGGCACCTGGGTTCCTCCGATCTGAGGTTCTGGGGTGGTGGGCAGGTGCAGGGTGGTGGCTTGCTAATGGGGTGGGGCTTTGGAGTGTGGCCTCCTCTCCTCTGGGCTCACAGTAGCAGGCTCCTTGGGGGGCATAATCAGCGGTGGGCTAACGGGGAGGGGCACTCAGCCCTGATGGCGGTGAGGCCTCGGGACCCTTACACATTTAAAATGTTTTTAAAAAACAAAACTATAGATATGAAATTCAATGTGGTATTTTAATATCTATTTCAGTTTGGTGTGTTTTGACCAAATCAAGGCTGTTAACATATTAATCTCCGTATTGCTTTGTGTTGGAAGCGTTGAGCTCTTTTCTTCTAGTTATTCAACACATACATTACTGGTTATAATTAACTGTAGTCACCCTACTCTGTGGTATGACACTAGAACTTACTCCTCCTATCTATGTTTTGGAACCTATTAGGCAAACTTCCTATATCCTTTCTCCTCTTCACCTTTGTTAACATCTAGTAGTCATTATTGTATGTTCAGATGGACTTTTTAACATTGACATTGAGAGAGAATGTGGTATTTTTCTTCCTGTATCTGCCTTGTTTTACTTCACATAATGTCTTCCAGTCCCATCCATTTTGGTACAAATGAGTGGCTGTCTTTTCAGCGTGAATGATGTTCTACTGTGTAGATGCCTAATTTTTGTTATGAATTTATCCATTGCTTTACATTTAGGTTGGTTTCATATTATAGTGTGGATAGTGTGAATAACTGATTTGCTGATATCATTTCCTTTGTGTATGTCTCCAGAGTACTATTGCCAGGTCATATGGCAGTTCTAGCTTTAGGTTTTTGAGAGGTCTCCCTACTTTTGTCCATTGTGGATATACTAGCATTCCCTCTAACAGTGTGTAAGAGTTCTATTTTCTCCCCATGTGAACCAGAATTTGATACATTTTTTTGTTTTTTTAATAATAGCATTTCTAACTGGGATGAGAGAATGTCTTTTTGTGGCTTTGATTTGCATTTATCTGATCCTTGATGATTTTTGCATTTTTAATGAATTTATTGGAGATTTCAGGTTCTTCTTTTGAGAAGTCTCTATTCAGAAAATTTGCATATTTAAAATTGGATTATTTGTCTTTTAATTATTTTGAGTTTCTTATTCTGGATACTAACTCACTATCACACTGAGAGTGTGAAAATATTTTATCATATTCCATGTTATTTCTTTAGCCTATTGATTTTTCCCATTGCTGTGCAGAAGCTTTTTAATTTATGTAATACCATTTATCAGTTTTTGCTTTTGTTGCCTTTGCTTTTGGAGTTATGTCTAAAAAAAGTGCTTGGCAATATCTGTCTTGAAGATTCTCCTATTTTCTTCTAGTATATTTAGAGTTTCATGTCTTACATTTAGGCTTTGAACCATCTTGAGTTAATTTTGTACAAAATGAGCAACAGCTATCTAGTTGTAATTTTCTATGTGTGCATATCCAGTGTTTTCCCAGACCAATATCAAAGATATTTGTTAGAAATTAATTGACTGTAAATGCATAGAGTTTCATATGGGCACTCTATTCTGTTCCACTGGTCTATGTGTTTTTATGTCAATGTCTTGATTACTATAACTTTGTAGAATAATTTGAAGTGAGGCAGTGTCATCCTATAGCTTTGTTGTACCTACTCAGAATTGCTTTGGCTACTTGAATATATTGTGCTTTCACATGGATTTTAGTTTTTTTTCTAGTTTTGCAAAAAATTCCATTTGTATTTTGATAGGGATTGGATTGAATCTATAAACTATTCTGGTAGTTTGGACATTTTAACAATAAAATTCATCTAGTCTGTAAACATGGGACATTTCCCTCAGTTTTTGTTATCTTTTTTAGATTTTCTCATCAGAGTTTCACATACTGTGTATTTATATTTTGTGTGAATATAGGTATGACATTCATTGTGTATTTATGCAACTTCAATTATCCAATAGTGTATGTGTGTGCACATCAGTGGAGACAGCTCTATTCACTGGTATTTCTCTTGGGGAATGCATCTTATGTACCTAAAAGAAATGCTTTGCTTGGGGTGGTCTGAATAGGGTGAATCTTAAGTAACAAAAAATGCTACTAAATTGCCCCAAGTAGTAAAGGATTTGTTAGTCATTTTTCCATTTCTGTAGCAAATACCTGAGATAAATCAACTTAAAAGGAGACATTGTTTATTTTGACTCACAACTTTAGAGGTTTTAGTCCATGGTTGTTTGGCCACATGGTCACATGGTTGTTTGGGCACAAGGCTCGTATCATGATGGGAAGGGTTTGGCAGAGCACGGCCACTTACCTCATGGTGTCCTGAAAACAAAAGAGAGAAGAAGGTTCCACCATCTCCCAGTAATGCCACAGAACGGTGAATAAGTCTTTACCATAAGGGTGTCTAGCAGGCATTTATCCTAACCATGGGAGGCGTGCTTCAGAGGGAGTCAGCATCCAGCAAAACTGGGCATTATTTATGGTGAAGGGAGGGAAACTGTTCTTTTCCTTGATTTGCCTTCCTTCTATCATTTATTCTTCCCTTTTCTGCCCCAAACACAGAGTAGGAGGGACTTGAGGGAGCAGAACTCTAATGAGGACAGTTAGAAGTGTTTCTGTGGACACTCCTACTTCCTACTTCCTACTTCAAGCTCCCTACTTCCTCTTTCCCCTGACATTCTTAGTTTCATTTACTGTCCTCTGCTTCTTTTGTTCCGGTTGCTTCTTTGGATAGACCTTGAAGTAGGGGTTGAGACAAATGCTTAGTAAGTATGGGTAAATGTATCCATCCACATGATGACAGTGATTGGTTCTGGGCACTGGGAATTTTGACTTCTTTTCTTTCTAACTAAAACACATTAGCTTGAATATAGAAAGCCATTTTCTTAGTGCTTGAGTGAACTCAGAAGCATCGGTCAGTCTATTCTGGGTCTTCTCTTGAGAGGGGCCTTCCCTGTGGTGGTCTTTCCTCAGAGTAGCAGCAGGAGCCTGGTTTCTGTGCTGGTCCTCCTCACCCATTGCCATAGGTATGGGTGCCTTGTTGGCCACCATGGAAGAGTTTTTATGATGCTCTGGTAAATGTTTGGAATTTGACAACTTAGATGCATAGCAGATGCATAGTATTTTATTTCTTATTCTGTAATTCTATCTTCGAGAACAGACTTAAAGAGATAGACAAGACCTAATATATGTAATTTTTTTCCAGAGTTGGGACTGAATCCAGGAACTCCTAAATACAGTGTAAGAGTCTTGTCACTATGGTACAATCCCAGCCCTTTCCAATTTAATTTAATTTTATTTTGAGCTAGGACCTCACTAAATTGCCCAGGCTGGCTTCAAACTTGTGATCCTTCTGCCTCAGTCTTCCAAGTAGCTAGGATTACAGTGTGTCACCTCATCTGGGTATATGTTAAATTTTTTTTACAAATTTTGTCTCTTGTAATTTTTTACAACAGACCTTATTCTGTAGTTGAGAAGTTTTAAGTTTAGAAAATTAATGACTTACAAAATGTCACAGAGTAGGGCTGTGTTATTCAAGACTAATCTGATACTAAATTAAAAGAAAAGTTCTAAGGAGCCATAGATGAGAATTTTAAGAATCTAGTTGGGGTGATGTAGCTTGGTGGGTCTTTTTTTGGCAGGGAAGTTACTTCTGTAAAATATCAGCCTGAAAATACAAGGGAATCCTGCCTCTGGGACACATGAACGGTCCCAGAAGACAGTATCCTAAATGAAAGAAGTCAGATATGGGAAAACAAAAAATATAGCATGATGTCACTTATACATGGTTTTTAAAGAAAGAACTTTAACTCATAGAGAGTCAGAAAGTGATTTCCAGGGATGGGGTGGGGCGTTATGAGAATTGGGGAGATTTAGATCAAAAGGTAACAACTTTCAGTTATGAGGTGAATAAATTCTGGAGACTAAGGTACAGTAGGAAGACTATAGTTAATAATATATACTTGAAGAGTAAATCTTTATTCTCAACACATCTACAGAAATGTAACTGTATGAGATGATGCATATGTTAATCAGCCTGATTGTGGTAATTTCACAGTTCACATGTATATCGTGATATACCACATTGTATATTGGACTTACGTGATTGTCAATTATATCTTGATAAAGGTGAGGGTGGGGAGGAAATATCTACCAACCACTGTATTTTCCTTCTTAGCAAGAAATAAGAGGAAAGAAATAAAAACTGAAACTTGAGGGAATGAGGCTAGAAATTATGGAAAAAACTTTTGCCGGTGATATGACATTCACTTGACATTGGAATTTGTATTTAAACAGAGTGAACTTTTGCTTACAACTCATTTTTATTATAAACCACTTAAGAGGGGAGAAAACATACAAATTGATTTCTTCTATCTCTTAAAGTTGTATTTGGCAAAAAATGGTCTGAGACCACCAAATAGCCTGGAATGCTTACTTTGGAGACTGGCACTTTTAACACATTTCCTTTATCAATCATGTTCTGTCAGAAAACACCAGTACAGGGGGACTTAATTCAAGATATTAGCTTCTGTATCTGTTGTGTATGTGGGGGTAACAATATATCCTCAGTCCAGTAACTTAAAATAATAACCATTTAGTATAATAACCATTTAATAAAATTATAACCATTTAATATTCATCAAGAGTCTGTAGGTCAGATGGATTGATTTTCTGGTCTTAGCTGAGCTCTTTAATAACCCGCAGTGGATGTCAGGTCAGCTGGGTGGCTCTGATTCTGGGGTCTGGATGGTGGCTGGCTGGGACGATTTGGCGGTCTTTTTACATGTAGCTGCAGAATTGATACAGTAGTGCATGTACTGTAGTTAATTGTATTTTTAATTTTATTTTAAAGACAGCTAAAGACAAAGCAACAACAAAAACAATATAGGATTTCAAAACATGATGGTAGGAAATTAACAATGGTTTTTATATTGCATGTTGTTATTTTCAAAATAGTTGCTCAGATTACCAGATATAGGCATGCAAAGTAGATCAAACAATATAAGCACTAACGGTTTCTTTCTGTGAACTATTAGAGTTAGAAGTACAATTATCTTAGCTGTCTTGTGTACATATATACATATATTATATTTAAAATTTTTTCTGTTTCTTTTTTTCTTTCCCCCATTCTAGTTGTTTTTCCCTTTTGAGCAGCTTCTTCCCCCTTCATAATATCTATTGTACATTTTGAATTTTATTTACTCTTTCAGTTTCTTATACTAGGGGACAATATGATGTTTATACATGTGAGTCTGATTCATTTTGTTTGTAAGTATAGTCTCTAGTTGCACCCATTTACCTATAAAAGCCCTGAGTTTGTCTTTGTTTATAGCAGAGTAGTACTCCATTGTATGAAAATACCACATCTTTTTTTATTCATTCCTCAGTTGGAGTATTTGGGTTGTTTCCAAGATTTAGCTATTGTAAATTATGCTGTTATAAACATGGGTGCACATATATCACTGTGGTATGTTTTTAATTTTTCTGGAAAAATACAAAGAAGGGGAATAGCTAGTTCTAATGGGATCTCTAATTCTAGTTTTTTGAGGAATCTCCACACCAATTTCCACAGTTGTAGCACCAGTCTGCACTCCTGCCAACAATGTAGAAGTGTTCTTTTTTCCTCACAGCTCCTCAAGCATTTGTTATATGTTGGTTTTTTTTGATGATGGCCAATCTTTTTGGTGTTAGAAGGAATCCCAGTGTTGTTTTAATTTATGTTTCTTGAATGATCAATGATGTTGAACATATTTTCATATATTTATTTGCCATTTGTATTTCTTCATCTGAGAAGTGTGTATTCATCTCAGATGCCCATTTTTGGCTTGAGTCTTTGAATCTTGGGGACCTCATTTAAAAAAAAACCTCTATATATTCTATATAGAAGTCCTTTGTCTGAGGAACAGTTGGTTAAAAATTTTTCCCACTCTGTGGTTTTTCTTTTCATTGTGTTGGTGATTTGTTTTGATATGCAAAAGTTTTTGAATAAGATGAGATCCCATTTTCTGATTCTTTGAACTATTTCCCATGTAGTTTGGTTTTTGTTCATGACTCTCTGCCTCCTCCTGTGTCTTCAAGATTTCTACCTACTTTGTCTTCCGGAACATTTAGTGTTTCTGTTTTAATATTTAGAGATCTTTGATCTATTTTGATTTTAGTTTAGTGCATGGCAAGAGACATGGTTTAGTTTAAGTCTTTGGCATGTGAAAAGCCAGTTTTTCCAACACTATTTATTTATTTATTTTCTCTTTTAGGCACTTTTTATTTTCCAAAAAAAAATGTCATTAATATATAAAAAATGGCCCTGAAGCAAGGCCAGCAGATTGCTGTAGCTGCTGGTTTCAAACAGGAGCCTAAAGAGAATTCTTTCTGTGGTCTGATGGCCATTTCAGAACTTTGGAAATGTAATGATCAATTCATCAGAAAGAAATAGCAGGTGAGTATGGTGGACTTTGGGGGGCCTGCAGGGGAGAGACCATGGCGCCTTGGGACCTGCAATGTGCAGTTGACTCAGGGTGCTGGGAGAACGAGGAGCTCAACCCCTCTCTGGGGGGTGGCTGAGAGTGTGGCAGACTTTCAGCGGCCTGAAGGAGAGAGAACCTGGTGCATTGGGACATGCACCCTGCAGTTGACTCGGGGTGCTGGGAGCACAGTGGGCTCCACCCCTCTCTGGGGGCGGCTGAGAGTGTGGCAGACTTTTGGCAGCCTGAAGGAGAGAGACCCTGGTGTGTCGGGACCTGCACTGTGGGGTTGACTCAGGGTGCCAGGAGAACAAGGCACTCCTTCCCTCTCTGGGGGGCAGCTGTGAGTGTGGCCGACTTTCAGCTGCCTAATGGAGAGAGACCCTGGTGTGTTGGGACCTGCACCGTGTGGTTGACTTGGGGTGCCGGGAGAACAAGGAGCTCATCCCCAATCTGGGGGCAGCTGAGAGTGTGGCAGACTTTCGGTGGCCTGAAGGAAAGAGACCCTGGCTCGTCGGGACCTGCACCATGCGGTTGACTCGGGGTGCTGGGAGAACAAGTAGCTCCTTCCCTCTCTGGGAGGTGGCTGTGAGTGTGGCCAACTTTCAGTGGCCTGAAGGAGAGAGACCCTGGTGCCTTGGGACCTGCACCATGCAGTTGACTTGGAGTGCCGGGAGAACTAGGAACTCCTCCCCTCTCTGGGGGGTGGCTGTAATCCTGCCGGTGGGCAGGCTGAGAATCAGACATCTCATGTTGTCCTGTCCCATGTCCCCCCCCCACCCTTAGCAAGTGGGAGCCAGTTAACTACACATCTTGTGAAAAAAATTGGCTATGGTATTTAGTATGAGCTCCCCATATGCAAAGATATGGACAACCATTTGGAAGAAAACAAGAGACAATATGACAGATAGTGAAGATCCCTGGTTGTATAGCTTTGAAATTTATGCTTTCTTAAGTCCCGTTCTGTTCTGTTTTGTTGTGTTTAATTTTACCCCCTTTAAAATAAAATTTAAAAAATATATATACATATAAAAGAGGGGTAAAGAAAGTACTCTAAAGGATATAACTGAATGTATGTTTAAGTGTGTAAGATAGATGACCACATTACTGTTTTTGTTGGATTGTTGAGCAGAACTGTTAATAGTCTCACTGTTTGAATGTCTACTTTGTGTGCTTTAATTTTGTAACTTGAACAACTATTTCCAATGATGACAGTATGTAACCTATCAAGTGGTGATTTCTTAGTGTTTTTGTTTTTGTTTTGTTGTTGTTATTGTGGTTCTTTC